>PVIR01025381.1:0-24972 GCA_004026965.1 Petromus typicus | reverse complement strand
GACACTTGGGTTGTTTCCAAGATGTAGCAATCACAAACTGGGCTGCTATAAACATGGGTGCACATATGTCACTGTGATAAGAGTCTTTTAATTCTTGTGTGTATATACCTAGCAGGGCAATGGCCGGGTCAAATGGGACCATCAATCCTAGCTTTTTGAGGATTCTCCAAACTGATCTCCACAGGGGTTGTACGAGTCTCCACCAACAGTGGAGAAGGGTTCCTTCTTCTCCGCTGCGGAGAAGATATTAGCCATTTTTAAGGAAAAGAAAATAGTAGCTTAGAACACAGTTTGGCCAATGTCAAGAAAAGATGCAGCTAAATCCAGAGACCTGGACTTCAAAGCCATACTTGACTTTTCCAGAAACTCTTCATAGGCACACGTTCTTAGCCCTGTGAATAAATGATTTACTGAATTGTTTCTCAAGTCAAACAGTCATGATATTAGCATTCTTAGTGTCTCTGTAATTGAATTGGTTGAGTCTATATTTTGAATGCTTCCTGTCCCACAGTTAAATTGTTTTATTATTCAAGCAGCAATACCAATGGTAAAATTAAAAAATATCTTTAGAATTGACTAAAAATTAGTCAACTAGTGAATATGCTTTCTTAAATTTCCTCATTATTTTATTGTTCATTATTTTTAAGTGGCTCAAAATAATGGACTTATAGTTTATTTACAACATATCTGGCAACTTTTTTACACCGAAACAGAATAATGAGGGAAGAATAGGAATAATAGTCTGTCTGGCCTGCCCCCTACCTTGGTTACCTTGACTAAGCTAAGAAGCTATCATCCACTATCTAGCAGTCTAAACAGTCCCTAGAAATGCTCACTTAGCTCTTTTATTATCTTCCTCTTTTTCATGAGAGTCACTGAGTAAAACTAGCTAGCTAGAAGCTCTAACCAGTTGCCTGGCCTTAGAAGAGTGACTTCACTGTTACCACTATTTATTTTCTGATGACTGAAATGAGAGTATAGAACTAAAAGATTTTCAAGGACTCTTTTTGGTTTAATAAGAAATACTAGTTTTACACTAGCACCCAAGAAAGCAAGGACTTCATGATTGTATGTGTATATCCTCAATGCCTAGAAAAGCATTTTCTAAAAGATGCTCGATAAGTGAATAACCAAATAGCTTGACACTTCAGGTTTGGAGAGGGAAAGTCATGATAAAAAGATGTATTATCATTCAGAGAAAGCCTCACCAAGAATCCATGCATCTAAGGAAAGTCCACCACCTTGAATAGTTGAAAGCTTCAAGTAGTCAATTAACACAGCTAGAAGAACTAATGAAGAACAAATTTTATAAGTGATTGAATAATACACTAAAATTATAAATTCATAGTTCATTCTTTAAAAAACACAGTATGCATAGCTAAAATCTGTGATCTTTCTTATTTTTCTAGTCTATTCAAGCTGCCATTCCAAAATGGCAGAGTTTAGTTGGCTGATAAATCATAGAAATGTATTTCTCACAGTTGTGAATGCTGAGAAATCAAAGATAAGGGCATTCCAGATACAGTGCCTGGTGAAGACCCATTTCCTGGCTCATCTATAACAGTCTTTTCCACTATATCCTTATTTGTTGGAAAGGCAGATAAACTACCTAGACCGCCTAATATGAACCTGATCTCATTGCTAAGAGCTGGACACATCCTAAAAATCTCAACTTGTATTATGATTACATTAAAAGAATTCTGAGTTTTAGGAGAATACATTCAGATCACTGTAATAATTAATGGATTCCAGGAATGAGTCTGGGTCAACACACATTTCCCTGGGTTGACATGCCCAACTGTTTAGGCCAAATCTAGAGCTGGGTATTTGGGGAGCATTTTTCAGCCACACAGTTTGCTGATGGGCAGAAACACAAAATGATGACATCCACATAGCCAGCCTGTCCCTCTGTGGACATCAGCGTTTTTGACACTGGGATACCAGGAGCTATGTCTACCAGGGAAACTCAAAGAAAGAAACATGGCTGAACACCCTGCCACTCAAGACGCAGCTACCTTCTGATTCTTTCAGTGCAGTCATCACTTCTAACTTGAATCAAGGCCTTGACTGCAGCTCTGGCTCTGTTGCATCCAATAAAGCTTCAGACATCAGAGCCATCACAAAACCAAGTTACTTGGGACCCTGAGCCTCAAAAACAATCTCTAAGTGTGTGCCTGTGCTCTGTACATCAGAGCACAACTGAGTTTGTCTACAGAACTCAACCCTGAGAATGCACTGCACACACCCATGCCTCAGACATGGGAGCCACTAACACTGTGGCTAGTTTATATCCTGAAACCTAGAAAGCAAGATCTGTTTGCCCATATCCACACATGGGCCACCAGCTCAACCAACATAGAGGGCCCCACATTAGGAACCACTGTAGCTGTCCACATACTCATGCACTTTGTCTCTGACTCCCTGGTTACTTTACAAACACTCGAGGGTATCATACCATCACCAGCTCAGCAATAGAGAATTTCTATGTCCTATGCATAAGTTCCATTACCACCTTAAACTCTAGAGCTGTAGTTTCTCCATAACTACCTACGATTTTGTGTCCAACCCATAGAGACCACTAACACAAGCCAACTACCACCACTATCACAAAAAGGCCTACAAAACAGACCCAGAACCAAGAGGAATTCATTCAACTCAGCCATAACTTCCCCAGTTAGGAAAAAGAGGTCCTTGAGGGATCTCAGCAGCCATCATTACCAAAAACCAGAGAGCCAGGGTGAATGTTCACAAATTGGTGCCCAAGATCCTTGCAATATTTGCCAATATTGACCTCAGCTGACAGCAACCTAGAGTTTAAATAGCATCTGGATTATTATACTACCAAGAAATCTTGCTTCTAGTCCCATAGGGAATTGACTTGTCCACTGTCATTTCCAGTCCATGAGCACAGACATCAAAAGCATGCACATGGAACATCGAAACATCAGAAACACATGGAACAAGAAACATGAAGCCAAGGAGCACAAAGGTTTCCCGGTAGGAGATCCCAAAGAAACTATTTCACAAAATATGGAACATAACAAATGAACAAAATAAGGCATTTAACTGAGATTGAAACCATAAACACTAATAATTCTGAACTGAGACAATAGTTGCAATTAAAAATGCAATGAGAAACATCAAAAACACAAATGATCTAGCAGAAAAAAGAATCTATAAACTCAAATGCACGCTGTTGGGAAATTTGAAATCAGAAGATGAAAAGAAAGAAATGCTTTCAGATTTATGAGAAAGACTTCAGAAAACTACATTTGAATTATATGAGATTAAGAAGAGAGGGAAAGACCAAAGAATATAAAGCCTATGTAAAAAATAATAACTTAAAACATTCTAAATACGGGGAGAAATATAAATATTCAATACACTCAGTATATTAGAAACTTTCCCAAAACTAATAAAAAACCTAACACCCATAATGTAAAGGAGGAGGTTTATTTGGCTCACAGTTTTCAGTGTGTTCAATCCACTGACAGCTTACAAGCAGGAAGCTGCCTGAAGGGAGGGCCAGGCAGAGAAAGGCTGCTCGCCCCATTCCAAGTAGGAAGCATAGCAAACAAGGAAGAGGTGATGACAAAAATACATCATTCCATCACCCGAAGGGACCCTGCTCCTCCAACCAGCTCCTACTTCTCAACAGGAGGTTTTTGAGGGATGTTGTGGAACCCAACAGTGTAACAGTCAGCCATCTCTTTTGGGAACTGCGGACGACTTATGAATGTCTGCCCTGCCCTGTGGGATCAACTATTGGGATTACTGTGGATATTCTGTTTTATGTGCTAGAATTTTGGGTGTGAGGGCTTGACACTGAATTAAGATGTGGTGAGCTCAGTAAATGGGGCAGGAAGGGGTGCTGCTGTTGCTGCTGCTGCTTGAAGAAGCAAGAATTAGACCCAAGTTCAGTCTTTTTCCCAAGGTTCCAATTTTGTTGTCTTTTTGGACTGGAGCTTGCCACAAGGATTCTGGCTGCATCCTCTTCAACAGTCTCCCACAAATCTCCAGTCAAATTTGACTGGAGAGTCAAATCTCCAGTCCAAGACTACACATGGACATGTTAATAAATCAAACTATCAAAAGAAAAAATGCAGAGATGATCCTGTTTTTATCCTTCAGCACAGTCATATGGTATTTAGCTCTAGAATACAGGAGTGGCTCAACACACACAAAATAAATAATATGATACACCATCTTAAGAGAATGAACAGAAAAAGCCAAATGATAATTTCAATAGAAGAAGAAAGACATTTGACAAAATCCAGCATCTTACATGTTAAAATTTTCAACCAGTTAGTTTTAGAAAGAATATACCTCAACACGTTAAAGGTCATAAATTATATACCTGTAACTACCATCAAACACAGCAGTAAAAAGTTGAAAGCTTTTCTGCTAAGGTCAGGAACCGAAAAAAGTATCTAATCTTTAGAAACACTTAAAAGGGTAATGTTCTTTTTTGCAGTTTTTGTCCTTGGCATACCGATGATATTCCCTATAGGGAGTTGGTACGTGTACATAGCACATCTCCATTCTTTCTCCATTCTTTCCTTCTTTTCTCCCTCTGTCTCTTGATTCCCTTCCCATCTGAGAAAGATCTACCCTTCACTTCCTATTATCTATCTTTAATTTTGCTTTTTATTTGGATTTTGTGTTTTTCATATAAGAGATACCATGTAATATTACATAGGTGTTTGATTTATTTAATATTATTGTTTCAAGGTTTATCATTTTCCTATGAATCACTCATGTTTATCCTTCTTTATGACTGGGTAGTACTCCACGGTGTAAATACCACATTTTCTTTACTTACACAGTGATGGACAAATATATCATTTCCAAGATTTAGTTATCATGAATTGTGCTACTATAGACATAGGTATACCTGTATCTCTATAATATGATCTTGATTTAAACACAAATGAATTTGAAAAGAAGTCAAAATTAACCAAAATGTCCAAATAATATTGCATTTCACTTGCCAGTGATAAAGGAAAATTATTTAGAAACATAACAGTCTTGGGGTTATTTTATTTCTACTACGTTTCATAGTTTAATATTTTTAAACTACATTCAAGAGTTTTTTTCAAAATATTCTAATTAATGTAACCAACAGAAGAAAGCAAAAGTTCTAATTATTTTAATTTTATGATCTCATGTTGTCTATTCTCTTTTTGATATTTACTTTAAGATTTTAATTCATCAATAAAACAATTTGAAACATTTGTGAACTATATAATTTTAACTGCTCAAAATGTTAAAATTGTTTGCTTTAAAGAAACAAAATTATAATTAAAAGAAATAACTGCTGTTTTTAAAAAAGCTCAACCATAAGAGGTTCTAGAGGCTCCAATGTATTAATATTTTCCCAGCACAGCTATTCACAAATGCAGGAGTCAGGTGGCAAAGCTTGCTCTTCCTATTAAGAGGAATTAATAAAATGCACTTATTTCAACCTTAACATTTCTAAGATGGGAATCTAGAGAAAAGCAAAACAAAACTAGAAAAGCCAGTTTTTATTATCATCAACGGTATTACTTTTTTCAGTTGCTAAGGGCAATTTAGAGTTTACAGAGAAAATTCAATAAATGTCAGTTTAACTCCTACTCCGTACTATGATCCTTTCTTAGAAATATGGTATTTAGTTTGCTAATATTAACATGCAGAACAACAGGCTCTGTAAAGTCAGTAGGAATTAGAATATTATGGTATTGATGCAGGGAGAGATAAATAGATCGTGGGGACTGAACAGAGTCCAGAGGCGAAGCTATGTACGGTAAACGCGCACCAACCTAGAGTGATAGTGAAACAACTCAGTGAGAAGTCAAAAAAGTCAATAAATTGAGAGAAAAAATTAATCTGAATCTTTACATCACTAGCAAGAAATAAATTTCACAGAAATTAAAGGTATAAGGGTAACAGCCAAAATGAACAGGTTGCACATGTTTTTAAAAGAAGAATAAAAACTAGTGTGATGGTGTAAACCTATAGTTTCAGTTATTTAGGCAGCTGAAGCAGGAAGATCTTAAGTTGGAAGTCAGCCCAGGCAATTTAGAGAGATCTTATCTCAAAATAAAAAAATTAGCAACAGAATGTTTCTGGGCTTCATCTACAGTACCAATAGATAGATGGTTCTGATGGAGCCCTGGCTACTTTTCAATATATAAGATCAATATATAAGATCAAGAATGCTGTCCCTTCACCCTTCTTCCTGTGTAACATACTATGGTTCTGATGGAGCCCTGGCTAGTTTTCAATATATAAGATCAATATATAAGATCAAGAATGCTGTCCCTTCACCCCTCTTCCTGTGTAAGGTGGAGAGCTCTCCTCACCAAGCTCTGCTGTGGCACAGCCAGGCAGGCGGGCCATGACAGAGTCAGTGCCATACACTTGGGGTTTTCAGATTCCAGAATTGTGAGCTAAATAAATCTCTTTACTTATACAACATAGCTTCAAGTACTTTGTTGTAGCTATAGGCAATTGACTTAATGCAGAATGCAAATTGACATTTCCATGTAGGAAAACATTTATCTGTACTGGTCAAAGTTAAAATATGACTACTCTCCCAACCAGCACTTGTATCCTTCAATATCTTCCCTAAAGAAATAACTATGTGTACGAGGTACACAATACAAAATTCAACACAACATTGTACATGACATAAAAAATGAAAGCAATTTAAATATCCATTAACAAAAGAACAATTATGAAAGGTCACATAATGGACTGCTCTGTAGTGTTTGGAAAGAATGAGAGTTTTCAATAGTTACACATGTGGAAAATTTCTGAGTTATTCAACAAGGTAAAAATTTCAGCTGTACAACCTTGCTCATAATCCCATTTATTTTTAAGATTAATTATGCAAAAGAAAATTATATATTTTAGTATACATATGTACTCTACAAATATAAAATGTTAAACTAAAACTGGCAGATATTTTAAGAGGTAGCTGAGAAAAAGAATGAAAAATGAAACATCTAAATTTCTAAATATTTATAATTAAATATCTAATATATCTATAATTAATATATAATCTTACAGAGATTACATGATTATAAAACAAGAATGTGAAAAAGTATATGATGTGAAACCATCAGGATCATCTTCAAAGTTTCTGCAAATGATATACAACTATTTCTATTCAAATATTATTATGTCAGTAATTAGAATATTAATAGTATTTAAAAGTTATTTCAACAACTGGCTCATCACTCTTCATTTCATTTTGAGTTTTTTTATGTCCTGAGTGCAGTGGTGCATACCTGTAATGCTGGATACTTGGGAGGTTAAAACACTAGAATCATAAGTTAAAGGTCAGAGAGGGCAACTGAGCAAGATTCTGTCTCAAAATTAAAAAAAATAGAGAGTGTAGTTCAGTTGTACAGAGCTTGCCTCACATGCATAAGGTCTTGGGCTCAATCTCAACTATATAAACACATTAAATAAATAAACATCATTGATAGATTATAAAACTTATCTTTATAGGAGTCATCTTGAATCACTACATTTAGCATCAAAGATCTTCTACCTAGAGTCAGGTCTATTAAACTACTTTTCAAGAGATCACATATTTCTGTTTTAACATGAAATGAGAATTCTATACAGGCTTTTGGAGTTGTATAATGAGCACAAATTTAAGTCCTTGTTCCAACACTTATTCAAACTTTCTAGATGGTCATGTCACTTAGGAGAGGTGTGATAGGTGGATGGATGATTGGATAACCTGACATTCAAAGGCTTGTGAAAAACAATATAAACATATCTTTGCTTGGTCCATCCATTTCAGTTCCCATTTTGAGTACTTTATTAGCAACATGAGGTATTGTAAAGCTACTTCCAATGAGGCAGCTTTACCTTTTCACTGGAAAACACTAAGGACCAGCCAGGGTGCAGAGGTACTTTGTGAACACAATGCTTAATGAGCTACTCTGTCCCTTTATACAATCTTTATTACAAAATTACTTATAATTTGAAAAAGTGACACTTGTTTATGTGTTAAAGCAGATGCTTCCATTGAGATTTCCTCCAAGGAATAAAAGAAATTAACTTTTGTATGATGTCGTTGTCATGTTAAAAAGTAGTCTTATATGTATTATATGGAAAATATCTCTTTAAATTGCAACATTTCTCCATATGCCTCCTGCTATACTTTGGATCCTGAATGGCACTCAAGATTCTATGTGTTGAAGGTTTGGTCCCTGGCCTATGGTGCTATTGTTGGGAGGTAGTGGAACCTTTAGAACATGGATCCCAGTGAAAAGGAGTTAGGACACTGGAACATGTTTGGAAGAGGATACTGGGAATCTGGCCCTTGCTCATCCTTTCATTTCTTCCCACTAAGCTTGTATCCACCGTGATGCATAGCCTCATCACAGGCTCAAAAACAATTAATAAATACCAAGGACTGCAACCTCTGAAATCAGGAGCCAAATGATCTTCTTTCTTATTTAATTTCTTTCATCCTTTAATTTCTTTTATTATAGCAACAGAAAGCTAACTTCCTAGCTCCCAACCTTGCTATATGTAATTTACTTACATTATATTATTTGCTTATATTATTTTATTACCTGTGTCTTTTCTGTTTCCTCAATACCCATATACACTAAATATATATTGTTCTAGAGAAAAGAATTTTATTTTCTTCATTACTAAATCTAAAATATCTAAAACAGTCTAGTATACAATAGGTACTTAGGAAAACTGCTACCTAATAATAGAAAGAATACAAGGTTTACAAGACATTTAGTTTATTTGAATGGGTAAGATCCAAGAATGAGAAATCTGATTTTTTTTGTTAGTATTAAGAGAATAACTCCAGTTTTTTCCATTTGTGTCAATGGGTGTTACTGCCTTGACAGTTATATTAAGTGACATCAAAAGCATCATTATCAGATTTGAGTCTTTCACAAACACAGATGTCCCTTCAAATTTCAAAACATGTATTTTTTTCCTTGGGTCAGGATCTTTCCATTTTACTTCATCTGTATCACTTTGAGTTCATCACAGATGAAAACTGTAGGTGGAGACAAGGAATGAATTTGAATCCTATCGGCAGAGCCACTAGTTTTTAACAAGAGGTTTTTTAAATCTTGGTATTTTTAATTGTAAAGAGAATTGATACAGCATGACATATCACCAGTACTAGTATGAAACATGTTCTGCCCCAGTGTGTTTTATGAAATGCTTTTGTAGCATCTATGAATAATTATATCTATTTATGGCATTATTCCAAAGGGAAATTTGTTCACACTCGGAGTACAGGAAGCCTTTGTAGGAGCGAGATTTGAATTTCCTCTCAGGTTAAGTTGGCTCTCAGTCAGTGGGAAGGAACTGCAGTGAAAAGGAAGCTGTTTTTATCTTCCCTGCCTCCTCTTGCCTCCTTTCTATCCTTCCTCCTCGCGAGGCACGTATTCCTCCTTCCCAACTGCAACTGCAGACACACAGACATAATTCAGCACAATTTATATCTTCTTTAGTGTTAGGTTTGAAGTAGAAAACAGAGAAATGGAGACTCTTCTGTCCAGAGTGACAAAGTGCTGAAGACAGCTTCGGCCCATCACCTGGTACCTGGCCCCGTGTGCCAGGTGTTCTCCCATCGGCCTTTCTACATTGTGCACATATGATAGACTCCTCAGAAAAACAGAATTCACAGTACACAGCTTGTCAGTGTGAGAGAGAATCTCCAGTTAAGCTCTAAGGTCTCTCTTTCTCTCCTCCTCAATTCATGATCTTTAGAGCCTGTCTCAGCAGGATCCCTAGAGCTGAGTCCTGGCTTCCCTCACACAGTCCCCTCACATGGCCACCAAGCCTTGCTACACCAAGCCCGGGAATGCAGATTTTCTCTTGCACTTCTGCTCACTTGCCCACCCCTCTTTGCGTGGATTCTCTCCTTCATTCCACTACATATTATGGACAGGAGATCAAGCTTACCCCCCATCAGACTTCCACAGGAATAGCTACCTCCCTACTTTATAGAAGAAGCAACATGGCTGTGACCAATAAACTGAGGATAATCCATAGGCTTGAGTTCAAATCCTAGTACTTCCATTCACGGCCCTTATGCCTCAGGACGCTTCCCAGTTTTAAAATTGTATAAAGTCTTAAGCTTCTTTGCCTCTCATCTGTAAATAGAGAAAAAGAGCTTCTCTCATGCACGATATTATAAATATAAGTTAATAAATATAATGACTCAGAATAATATTAGAGGAGTCGGTATGTTGTCTATTAATCCCCACTGATTTCCAGTAGTTGTTTCAGACCCTCTTTGGGGATAAAGGGATGTGACTTCACTTGTTTCTAGTCCTGCCCAACTGCGTAGAAAGGACTCACCACTCCTCCTTCAGTCAGAGGACCAGTCTGGTCCCCCCACCCTCCTCTCCCCTGATGGCTGCAGTAACATCCTGACTGACTCCTCACCTCCAGACAAGCCTTCTCCCTTTGACAAACAAGACGACTTCTCTGCAGAACCCAGCACTTCCTCCCACCCTCTCCTGGCCCTAATAAAAGGCCCAGAAGTAAATATTTTAGATATTTTTTCAAGACAAAATCAAATTAATCAAAATCAAAACTTAATCAAAATCAAATTAATAATATTGCATAGGCACTGAAATAACAAGAAAATGATTTCTTAAAAACAGATGCAAAGCATAATAAAAAAGTTTTCTCACAAAATAAGTGTTCTCATAAAAAGGAACAATTATTTTGAGAGAAATGAAATTTTTCTTAATTTGGGAGGCAAGTTAGTGTCCTGTCATCAAAATTATAGCAAACATTCATTTGTCAGTGTTGATCTGAAATGGAGGTTTACACATTTCCATCTTTCAAAATATTGCTTATTTCCACAAAAAATGATTCTGCCATGACAGCCACTGAATTACACTTATTAAAGCTTAGCAGTTAAAGGACCCACTTTTTCTCCTCTCAAAATTCAGCATATATATTGGACAGATGGTCCAGGGACGCTCCAGTTCAGATGATTGTCTCTGTATTTATCAGTGCTGCCAGGAAGACTGTGACATGCAGATGCGCAAGGACCATCTGAGAGAGGAGAGGCTACCACGGCACCTGCTCAGCAAAGATATAATGTCATTCAAAACAAACATTTCAGTGTTTCAAAGAATTTTTAACATACACTTTACAATAAGTGAGCCATTAATAATTTGGAGTAATATTGCAGATACAGTTAAGAATTGTAAGGAAAGCAATTACCACACATAGTGGTACTGTAAACTGAAACCAACAGCCATTTTCAGAGTATTCTCAGCCGATCTCAGGTAGATGAGAGACACAAAAGAGGTCATGAAAATTATCAAAACATCAAACCCAGAATCAGCTGATTTTTAAGGACTTCCTTTTAAGGCTGCAAAAGTGAGCCAAGAATAATAAAAACAATTATTAAACAGTTCTTAAAAATATATTATTAATGTCTTTCAAATGTGATAGGAAATATCTTAGAATATATAAATAATATATTATTGGTCATATTACATTTTATACTCTTGGACCCATTGTATGTGCCCAGGTGTTCTGCAGAGCAAAGAAAGTTGAAAATCCATCTCAAAGTTCATATATATCACTGAGAACTTTGAACTCAGTCCTTGAAGAAACAGAAGTAGCCTGTATAGAAAGAAAGCAAATAAATACACAGAAAGGTTCACTAAAACTATAAAATAAGAAAGATTTCACTGTCTGTCCAAGCAAAGCAATAATCTCTTAATATCTCCATAACATGCTAAAATATTTAAAGTCACATTCAATAATTAGATACTAATTGGAAAGCACTGAAGCACATCAATAAAAAATTTAACAAAATCCATATTTTGCTTGAATACTTTCCAGTTCACAAGTGAAAAATTTTTCTCTACATGAAATATCAGAATCAATCCTTGAAAGAAAATTGTGTAACCATGCAAATGTCTCATTCTCAGGAGTCAAATATATGGCATTTTGCTTTACTAATTACAGTGCAATCACTAAAGTCAAAGAGAAAATTATGCGCTGGGCGCGGTGGCTCACGCTTGTAATCCCAGCACTCGGGAGGCAGAGGCAGGAGGATTGTGATGTGAGTTTGAGGCTGAGCTCAGGGCCAGCCTGAACTACAAAGCGAGACCCTGTCTCAAAAAAAAAAAAAAAAAAAAAAAAGAGAAAATTATGAAATACTCACAAGGGTTTCAGGAATTTAACAATACCTTTCAGTTCAGGATAATTATTTCACTTATAGCGATAAAGAGTCCTTTTGATGAAGATGCTATAATAACATCATAGTAGATTTTCAGTATTTATAATATAAAGGCATCAAAGAAGAACAGGATGTAAAATTTACAGAATAATAGTTAAAATTTTAAAGGTTTTTTTTGCAGGTTTTTCTATTTAGTAGATTTTTTTGTAGATAAAAGTTATTCTAGATTGTTACCATCAAACTTCATGGGTTATTACTGGATTACTTTTATAAACCTTTTTATGTAGCACTGACCTACCAGTATTTGACAGCCATAGTGGTTTATTTCTTTCCTACAATAACCCAGTAAAATAAGTATTCAGATTAGCCCCCTCTCCACAACTCAGAAAGGGTAATAGGTTGAAATGACTTGTTCAAGGTTATATAATTATATATTATATAATATCAGTAATGCCTAAACTTTGGATTGGGGACAGTGTCAGGCACTAATCTAGTCAATATGATAACATATCATTATAATTATTTTACCCAAGAGGTAAATGCAGCATAGAAAGGTTCAATCATTTACCCAACATCATTGACTAAGTGGCCAACACAGGAGTTCAACCTCAGGGTCCAGTAATGGTGCTGCAAAAAAAAGGCTTCACATAGGTTTCTGTATCAGCTAAACCCAAATATAACTTTACTTATTGATCCTTTCCACTTTGGCTTTTTGTTTTTGTTTTTGTTTTTGTTTTGAAACAAGATCTCATTTTGTAGTTCAGGCTGGCCCTGAGCTCAGCCTTGAACTCACAGCAGTCCTCCTGCCTCTGCCCCCCATTGCTGGGATTATGGGTGTGAGCCATCATGCCTGACACTGTAGCATGTGGCTCTGATTGATTGCTGATGGCTGGGAGTCACCACATCCAGCTTTGTTGTATGTGGTTACCAGAGATCAAACCCGGGCCTTTATGCTTGCAAGGCAGGAGCCAGAACCACTAGCTAAATCCCTGGCCCAATCCTTTCTTATTTCTGATCTTCATGAAATGTCAGTCTGTTAACATGAACCCCTGTTATACATTCCCCGTGGCTTTCCAGAGTTCTCATGTGAATACAGCAATCAAAAGTCCAGCACCACCCCACACTCACTGCCCACTGGACTCCTTTTATCAAAGCCACAGTGGGCATCTCAGGCTTCTCTACATCCTGTACTGTCTCCTCAGGCCCTGTGCCAGGTTGCCCTTCCCTCCAGCCCTCATTACTTTATTTCAAATTTTAGCTGTAATACCACATTCCCATGGAGACTTTCCCTGAATCTAACACATACACATGCATACAATCTAATCCTTTTCATATACAAGTTATCTTCTTTGCCATGCGTGTCACAATTATAATTTTACAGTTAATAACATAATTATTTGATTAATGTCTTTCTCTGTGGGGCCATAAATACTAGGTCACTACTAACTTGTTCTTCCACTTTTCTTAGATTCGATTCCTTTAGGCAACGATTTATGTGCAGGAAATATTTTCTTTGGGAAATAGTTCTAAGTTATCCTTCAGACAGTGAGGAAGTAAGGCAGAAAAAGGATTGAATCCAACAGAAAGCATGCAGGTGAGAAGTTTAATATTGTGGGGACTTGTGGGAGACACCATACAACACTGCTCAGAGCTGTCCCACCAGCTGAGTAAATTAGGGTATTCTTGCGCCCGCTCTCAGCCATGATTGGTTGAGGGTGGTTCTCAGGAATATTAGCTACAGCTCAAACCCAGCCAGTCCCACACAAAAGCCACGCACAGTCCTACATCCAGGAGAACATTCAAGCAGAAAGTTGTCAGGATCTGCAGTAAGAAGACATCAGTGTGTGTGGAGATAACGTGCGAAAGATATGGATCATTAGCGGCTTCGGCTACAGTCCTCCCCTTTGATTGAACTCATAATCCAAAGCAAACTTATTCAGTTCCTATCACAGGTACTTAAAATTGGTAAGGTCATGATTTCTTTAAAAACAGAAAATAGGAAGTCATGTGATACAAACTATAGTGCAGTTCCGGTTGCTACTAATATTATTCATCTTTCTTCAACACCTGTTTTAAAATTAGTAAAACTCACCCAGTACTTTGCTGACTCCATGGGGGTAATGCCGATCTGTTCTATTACTGAAATGTCTAAATCTCTAAGTATGAAATGTTTGTCATGGCTGAGGTTGCTGGAGTAGAAAATTTACTGTTATGACTGGATGTAAAAACTTAAAAATATTCCATAAGGTTCCATTAGACCACAACAACCTGATCATCTTCAATTTTTTCAGTACTCACCTAATGTTCTTAAAATTAACATATTTCTTCAGTACACTCTGAAGAATCTAGACTATACATCGGTGTGCACAGAAGCAAACCACACTGTGTACAACGGCATCTACAAAAGTTTTTACTTTTCCCCAGGGCCAAAAGATGGTAATCTTTTATTCACGCTGAAGTTTCAGTGTACATTTATAACATAACATCTTGGCTAAAAGCTGCTTGGGAAGAAGCCCAGATAAAATCAAGTCATTTTTCTGATACTGAAATTAATTCCAACTGCAGCCTTTCAAGACATATGCCCAACAGCAGAACTAATTTTTTAAATCATCTACATTTTTGAATAATATTTTAGATATCACATGCTTAACTAACAAGATTTCTTACTAAAATCTAACATTATAGACTATAATCTAAAAATTTGTGTATAATTAAAATTCCTTGTGGTAACATAAACCTTAGAATTTTGTTTATGTTCTGGAACCCAGTAACTCTCATGGCCAGAAATTTTTCCATGAAAAGATGGAAAAAATATAATCATCAACTGTTTCAAATGTCGATATTCAAAAGTTGATAAAGCTCTTCTGATTTCATGGAAGTAAATATAGTCTAATCCTTTTGATACTAGGAATCTTTAACACCTTTAGAGAAACAAAATCTCTAAGATCTGATCTGTTTCTTCTTATTAAAAGGAAAACTTAGCTGCAGAATCGAAGACAAAGCACAAACGCAGGGCCAGGGATGTAGCTCAGTGGTTCTGCAACTTCCTGGCAAGTGCAAAGTCCTGACTTCGATCCCCCTGTGCCACCACAAAGCAAACAAAGCATAAATGCCCATTTCGGAGTGCCCTGAGTTCTGGAAATCATTTTCTTTGATATGTGTTAGGTTTAAATTTGAAGAAAAAACTTTGTTTTCACTTCTTTTAATCAAATTGCATGTTTCAGTCTGATTCTGAAATGTTCTTTTGGAATCTTGTATTTTTCAGGGTCGATTCAATACTAATGTTCTATTTGAGTCAAAAGAATAAGTTTTGTTTTCATATTTTTAATCTGTGCTTTTCTTTCTATCTGAACACACATATAGCCTAAGTGTCATCAACTTAGAACCCTTACTAAATGTAATCAACTATTTTCTGTTCTGTTGCTGTGGCCCCATCTCTTTCACTACTGTAAGCAGATAGCCTTTTATTTTGTCTTGGGCTCAGATTTGGGCTGGGTCCTGGCAGCAGTATTTTAGCTTTTCTCATATTTTCCACATTTTATTATTTCTCATATGCTACTTTTTCTTTTTGACAATTCATTGTATTCATTACTTCTGTCACTGGATTGAATATGAATCTCTTTAAGCAAATAATTTTGGATTTCAAATGACTACATTCTCTAAATAAATGCCTGACTGGCACAAGCTGCCACCCATGTGCACCTGACATGCAAATGTGTCATCCTTTACCGTGAGTCAAGAACATTGAAAGGTATCAAGACAAAGTGCACCTGTTAAATATCATTAGGTTGGTGTCAAGTTCAGAAAGATTTAAATTGGCACCTCCAAAAAAATATCCTGAGGCTGTTTAATGGAAGCCACTGTCAGTACCATACAAAACACTGTCCTGAATTCCACTCCTTTTTCCACTGACCTCCTAGCCTCAGGGAGAGCCAAAAATAGGGAAGAATGCTAAAGATAGGCCCTGAGTTTTCTGCTTTCTCTGTGACTGAACTTCTTCAGGATGTTGACCCCGAAGCCATAAAATCTTGGCACCATTGCTTCACAATGAAAAGTGTTTTTCTTTCTCTTTAAGCATTGACATAGTACATGATCTTAAAATAGATTTAGTGCAAAGGCAGCAGCTTTCTATCATCTTTTACCATTTGTTCCAACAAGGCCATGAAAAAGTTTTGAGAATGACTTGTACTGGTGCTGTTACCAATTTGATTTGCCATATGCTCCCTGTGAAAAGTGACTTACAGATAGGCAAATAGCTTTTCTCTAAATCACTTCCATTTCTTGGTAACTTTTAGAGTGACAAACAGGCACACAGTGTCACCTCATCAAAAGGAGAGTTAGCCAAAAGCCACTTAATCTTTCTGAGCTTCCTGGTTTTTTCTAACTTTAAACAATTTTTCAGGGTAAAATGCAGCATGCTACTGTTTTTCCTCCCAGAGAGTAGGCATCTAACTAGATTAGGACTCTGAGAAAAATTAAAAATGTTTCATGGCCTGGAGACCTAATTCAGCCCTTGTTAATTAACTATTCCGTGGATTGATTACAATACAGTTAGTTTTACCAGGATAAAGACATAAAACTAAAGTTTCTTCATATTATATGTGTGCTTTAGAAAGATGGAAATGACTGACCCCAATCTGAATGCTAAGTTCCTGAAATATCTACATCTCCAAATAATGACTATCACGGTTGTGACTGGTGTTATCACTGGCAGGCTGAATACGTGGCATCATTTGAGTCACAAGTCCTCCCCACAACTCTATACATCCATTCCATTAACCCTCTCTGGCCGTATTTGCTAGGGATATTATAATTTCTACACATCTGACACTTTAAATTACAGCATAAATGTGCTGTTTTCTGCAAAGTAATTTCAAATAACATAAAAGGGTAAGCTCTTTAATTAATGTGGCATTTCACATCATGAATTTTGGGTAGTAGACAGCAAGCAAGAGAAAATCAATATACAAAGTCAATCTTGGTGAAAATCCACATTTACTCTCAATTTTGTATTGAGGTTACTAAATTTTTAATTAGTTAAGTAAGAACAGTAGAAGAAGCATGATTTCCTAAAACTCAGGTAGGTAGTTTATGAATGATAATGAAACAGAGTTTCTAAACAAACTAAAACACACATATACCTTTAAAATTTAAATTTTTGAAACTAGGACTGGGTTTTGACTGTCATCTTTAACCCTTTTTCTTAAATAAGATCTGTATTTTGTTCATTGAATGATTTCTTACTGAATGTTAACTGTATTCCAGAGAGCATTCTAGGTTCTGAAGATTCAGCCATGACATCATGCAATTTACATTTTGGAACTATCATTGTTACAAAGTCAAGAGCTAAGAAGTAAGTTAGAAACTTACTCCAATATCCAGGGGAGAAATGACAATATCCTAAGGTAGGATAGTAGGCATGGAGGTGCCAAGCAGGAAGACTTGATATAATTTGAAGGTAGCATAAATAGGATTTGCTGATGGATGGCAAGAGATGGAGGCAAAGCCTCAGAAAATGCAGAAGGAGAAATTACATTATAGAGATGGAAAATCTAAGAAAGTATGGGAATGGTCAGTTCTGTGTGGAGATGTTAAATGAGTATTTTGGAGGAATCACTTACATAAGAAAGTCAGGAGTCCAGAGGAAATGGAGAGATGGGGAAGTTGACAAGTAGATGATATTTGACAATGAATGCCTGGTTGTAATCAACTAGGTAACGAATATAGAAAGAGAAAATTCTCAAACCATGGGCATTGCAACACCTACTATTCAAGAAGAGACCAAGAAACAGAAATGAAAATTTAAAAAAAAAACTATTCAATGTGACTGTGTGAGAGACTGTCTTTTACATGAAGTGAACAAAGGGTTTCAAGAAAAAGAGAAGAATTCTCTGTTGTACTCAACAGAAAACAGAACAAGAGAAGAGGTTAGATGTGCCTACCAGTTTAGCTACATAATTTCATCAAGGAGAGTGTTTTTTACAAAACCAAATTTTAATGAAGTACTGCTTATGAAAGCTGACTATCCTAGAGGCAGCAGCACAGAAATGAAATAGTAAATTCAAGGCTATGAACAAAAATCTCCAAGGGATTTTCAGTTAACAGAAACAAATATGTGGGCAAATGCAACAGAGGATACATTTGATCAACAGAAATTTCATTGTTTGTTGATATGCACTCAGAGAGAGATTCTCAAGGTAGAGAGAGATGAGGAGCCAGCCTAGAAGACATGATGAGGAACAAGAACAGCTGTCTGCCTTTCCTTAGATCTAGTGTAGGAGAAATCAGTCATTAGGTATACTGAAATATTGTAAAGCTTCACAATTTTCTGATATCTCAGTGTCTCCACATAAAGGCTCTGAGCATTCAGTTTAGTGACCTTGTAACAGATTGGTGTCTTCACAAGTTCCTTTTAGAGCCTCCTTGGATCATGACCTAATAACATTTGAACACACCAGTGAAACACCTCCTGCCTTCTGCTTTTGTGTTCCACCCCAACCCCACTGAAGGCACTTGGCCCCACATTCTCCCCCTCTTTTCACTCACCTCCCATTAGCTGAGTCCATTCCCTTGGCTTTCCTTCCATGTGACTCTTCTCAATATGTGATGACTCTGTCTCACTGGGGTTTAGAAGGAAATAATTTTTTGAACCTCTCCTCTGCCCACTTTTTCATCTACACCTGGATCCCCATCACCTAAAAGAATACAGAGTACCAAGTGAGAAGGTTGAATGGAAAACAATGGCCACAGGAAATGACAGGGTCCTTTATAGCATGCAGTTGAAGGGTGTATTTAGAAAAAGTTAAAAGGCAGACTTTGTTCATGAAAGATCACATGCTCCAAAGAGCTCAGTGAGAGGATTTGGCAGGTTACATTTGGAAAGTGAGTCCAAGTCATAGGACAATAGACAAAGATGGCGGCACTAGTAGTCTAGAAACCAGAGGTTCTGCTGAGTATGATCCACAGGAGTGCTGAGCATGTTGATGACACTGTGTTCTTTATTTTGTCATTCCCAAGATGCCCTTTGTTCTCACTGTATTATGTTCTACTGTTCAAATTCACTTGGGTGGGAAGGAAAGAAATAGAAGTATGATGTACATTGTGGTGTGGCACTGAGAATTTAGATCATGTTTACCTCTTATTTAGAAGAGGGGAAGAGTCTGAAGGGGGATTGAGTTCTTCAGGAGGCATAAATTTGTGGGATCTTCAGGAAGAGGATGTTGGACATGGGAATTTGTTTCACTGGCTTTCACCAAAACAGAAAAGAGTCTCTCACATTTTTCTGTCTTTTATCTACTTTCTCTAAAAACAAGGAGGTTTTGATAGGAGAGTTCAGGCAAATAGACATAAAGAGATGAACAGATAACAGGAGAAAATAAAAACAGTAAAGCCTAACCCTCAAAATTTCCAAGTATTTAATGCATTTTATTTTATTGTCTTTTCCTAGGTCCAGTGTCAGCCCATTTAATACTCAATGTTTATTTTCTTAAAATGTTAAGTTTAGAATAATATGAATAAGTAATTGTACTTAGACCTGAGAATTCCTGAATTTTTATACTTATTTACCTGATACTTCTTTTACCATTTGTGTTACTTTTTTTTTTCTTTTGTGCAGTTCAGTCTTCAAATAGAATAAATGAAATATTACAAAGCTCTCATTGGTTTGGATAAGAGAAGCACAATCCATACATAGACAAAGAAAAGAAATAGACGACTCCCAAGAAAAATCATCATTTATGGATGATATATCAAGTACCCATGCAAAACCATCCAACCTTGCTTTTTTAGTTGGAGCAAACTTTTATGAACGTTTCATTTCTCTGAGTTTTGTTATGTATAATTTGTGGAAAATTTTACTGTCCCTGAGGTGTTTGAATATCTCTGCTGTCACACTTGCTAACCACTGCTAAAAATCCTGATTACATTTTTTCCTGTTTCAGTCTAATGTGAGGTAATTATTTTTCCCCCAGTTCCTCATGCTTATTAAATGGACATGATAAATTCAAGCACATTTCTTTTAAAGCAAAGGTTAACATTGAACTTTAATATATTGCTTTTTTACTCAGATGTGCTATTAGTTCCCAACAGAATTCTAGTGCTATTGGGAAACATAGCCAGAGGTCATCACTTCAAGCTCATCACCTTGTGTGGGTATCAAGTGGAATTATAACTTCATAGTATAGATAAATGAGCACTTGCCACTGTAGCAGATGATTGTTGGTGTTTTTTATTGGAACAAGTACCTAAAATATCTCATACTTTTAAATCATAAACATGTCAGATTACAAAGGAAAAAAACAATTTGTGATATAAACAAGTAAGAAAAATGGCAAAACCACATATACAAACACACACACAAAAAAAAAAAAAACAGAAATAGTCTCTGAAAAATGAAGGTAGCATCTTGTAAAGAAGCAATCATATCCAAAGAAATAGGAGAAATTTTCCTATGAGTGTCTTATATAACAAGAATATTTTAAAAACTTGGATCCAGTGACAAAGTCCGAAAGGGGGAATGAAGAAACAGATAACTTAGGTAAGATCATAAATCTGTGAGATCAGAGTAAAGAACTAAATAATAACCATAGAGAAAGAAGTACTTTACAAATAGTGGTAAAAACACTGAAATCAGGCCAGGGATTTAGCTCAGTGGTTCTGGCACCTGCCTTCCAAATGCAAGGACCCAGGTTCATTCCCGGTAACCACATGCAACAAAGCGTGGAGACTCACACCCACCAGCAATCAAAACTACATACCACAGTGCTGGGCGTGGTGGCTCATGCCTGTAATCCCAGCACTTAAGAGGCAGAGGCAGGAGGATTATATGTGAGTTCAGGGCTGAGTTCAAAACCAGCCTGAACTACAAAAGCAAGACCTGATCTCAAAAAAGTCAACCTAAATATGAAAAATATTTTTTTTAAGATCCTCAGATGAACACTCAAGCCAGTCCTGAGAGTGTGACAGGATGAATACATTGGTTCCCACTCAGCCTGCGGGAGGGACGGCCCACAGACAAGAAGGGGTAGAAAAGATGCAGGGAAAGCAAAGCATCAGAAACCTATTTGGATAAATACATAAGAATGAAAACTTAAATTTACGGAGAAGATAACATTTAAATTAATTAAAATCTTAATAATATTATATATTCAAAGCAGAGCATTAGCAACAAGTCTGACGTTTCTGCTGGAGCACTCCAAGGTGGGCATAAGCAGATTTTTCTGGCTTTGTAGTCCCTGGACATGTTTTCCTGGTTGAGTAGTATGGAAATTGACAAGTCACTTTTTTATCAATCACGGTCATTCTCATTTCACAAGAAATAATAAATTCTATAGTCTGTAATCATTACCAATGTTTCCTATAGTAATGATGTCTGATGACACTATTCTACCTAAAGTGATTTCTCATATAAAGGGCAGAAGGATATTTAGAGAACAGATAAAGTCCTATGGTTCTCATACACTCTTCTGATCTTCCAACTTTATCTCCTATTTCTGTACATGGTCCTTCCATCTCAGTTACACCAAATACCTTTGCACCTTGCCTTTCCTCTTTCTGCAATCCCAATTACTTTATACCATGCCCAGTCCATCTGAAGGGCTCTATATCATGTCCAGCTCTAAATAGCCCACAGCAACAAATGGCTTAGGTAGTATCATGTAGCTATTACTAAATCCTGGTAGCACTCATCAGCAGAAAGGGTCATTCATGGAAGCTTCTCCAAAGAGTACACAGTGGTAAATAGCTTCCTAAATCCACATTGCTCATGTTCATCAAATGCAAAGAAATACATAAAAGAAGTTTATTACCCCAAATCAATCATGCACTGACCTCAACACCCCCCCCCAATTATTTTCTGCTGCATTTTGGTTACTGGTCAAAATCAAAAGCCTCAGAATCAAGTAAAATTGATTCAAAACATACCCCCATCACTCCCTAAGTCACAGAGATCTTGAGAAATTTTCTTGATCCTCTTCAAACTTCATCTGCTTCATGTAGGAAACACAGTTTAAATACATACCTGAAAATAAATGTTCCTAGCATTCAGTATATAAAATAATTATTGTAATGTCTGTAATCTCATAAGCACTAAATAATTGATAGTCAAACAAATTATTATTGTTGGTTACAAGACAATAATCAAGGAGGAAATTGTAGAGATTGATGTCTGTAGGGAGACATTCCTACAGTTCACTAAAGCATCTGTAATGTGCACATATGTATTAATTGAGATGTAGAAATTACTCCCATTCCTTAACTATGCATAAGGATAGAAATTGAGAAATGAGTACATTTAGCTATTATTAATTATTTTTATTATCTGCTGACTTTGTATTTAAGATAAAAAGTAGTATTCAGATAAATAATATTTAATGTGATTATCTGAAGAACTAAATGTTTCTGTCCAACAGTAATCATTATTCAAAAATTTTCTCCCATGTCAATAGAAGCTAATAGTATTATGTTGGGACCAAGTCCCACCAAGACAATGTCTCAGGAAACAACATGATCTTAAAGTCCAACCAAGAGCTTTATTACTCAGCTGAGGGCCATTCTTCCACGTGGAAGAAGGCACAGTGGTAAACTGGGGCACAGTATTTAAAGGGAAAATCCACTAACCCTCACGCCTGTTATGAGGTGTTTTCTATGCAGGAGCGATTAAGTCATTCTATTGTTAAAGTGCAAAAGCGAGTCATTACAGAAGCCAATAGCACCGATTAAATCACTGCTTACTGTAGAATAGTACATTCTAAAAACATACTCTCTGCAGCTGCATGCATCGGTTGGGTGGACAGTTCCCAAGGAGATAAGTTCCAGGTTCAGAAGGAGGTTACAGAATACAGTGTGGAGGCTTTTAACAAAATGGTTGGTTTTATGCCAAGTTGGGTCTTACAATACCAGTCATCAAACATCACCCATCTCTCCCTTTTTAGGGGTGCTGGTGTAACCTAAGGCCTAATGAAGTTATCACCCAATAAGAAATATTACCTAGATATATGATTTATGACATTTAAAAATGACTAAACTCTCCTTTGTCAGCACCTTTTCAATATTTTTACGAAGTTTTCAATACAGTCTATCATATTGATGGAATAATGCATTTTTAATAATTAGTTGAAGTTAACATTCAAGGTCATTAAATGGAAAATTCTATTATACCACCACAGACCCCTGTCTAGAGCAATGAATTCCAAGATTCCCAGTAAATGCCATACATACTGTATTTTTCTACAAATGCATATATATGATAAAGTTTAACTTATAAATTAAGCCCAACAATGTAACTATAATAACTATTAATAAAATAGAATATTATAATAGTTTAGTGCATCAGAAGTTATGTGTATGTGGTCCCTCATTCTCTCAAAATGTCTTGTTTTATATTCATCCTTGTGATGATATGAGATGATTCAATACCTACTTGATGAGTTAATATGAAGGAAATGACAGGACTTATGACATAGCAATAGGGTTAAGGTTACTTGGACACAAGCACAAAAGTACTGCAACAGTTGACCTCATAACCAAGAGGGCTAATGAGTAACAAATGGGTGAACAACATTCGTATTATAGATACCATGGACAAAGGAATTATTCATATTCAGACAAGATGGCGCATCATGCAGGATTTCACCACACTCACCAAAACGGTGC
The DNA here is from genome assembly GCA_004026965.1 of Petromus typicus. NCBI lineage: Eukaryota > Metazoa > Chordata > Mammalia > Rodentia > Petromuridae > Petromus > Petromus typicus. The sequence continues at coordinate 1,130 of PVIR01025381.1, read as the reverse complement.
ACAATTTAACACTTACACAAAGTTTACTTTTAAATTTTCCACTTAATCAGTTTTGGACCAGAGTTAAGTAACTGAAATTGCAGAAAGTACAACCACAGACAAAGAGAAGGCAGTGGGAATTATAAATTAGTTTATTCCCTGTTACCTTCTTATCTCTCAAATATAAGAAAATTTTGGTAGATAAGTTATTTAATTTTTCTTAAAGATTCCTCCAGAATAAGGAAAAGGTAACTCAAAGAGTTCAATAAAATATCACAGAATAACTTTAGTTTTTCTAGGTAAATAGCTACTCTTTAAGAGCCTCAGAAGAAAGGTAATTTCAGGTATCTGACTATCTTAAGAAAAAGCTTAATGAGATAAACAGGTCACAGATGTGTAAATATCATATCTTTTCTCTGGTATGAGAAAATGAAGTTGGAAATGAGTTGTAGTATGTACAGTTGATATTGTGAAGTATAAAATATTTAAAAGGAAAGAATGTAAGAGTAAATAACGAGGGGAAAATGAATATGGTAATAATAAAGAAAAAAAACAAAGATTTTGTATATAGTGGGTAGGTGGTTTCAGGGCAGGGGGGAAAGGGGAAAAATGAGAATCAAGTTATGTCATATTCTGGTACAAACTCTCAATGTTGAATTTGATTATGATATGTATTCATAATGTACCAATAAAGATAAAAATTGTTTTAAAAGCTTAAAAATTCCTAATTGTTACCCATATATTAAGATGATCTTTTCACTAAGCTTAGAACAAATAAGGATACAAATATACCATTTCATTTATTAGTAATGCTTTTCTTGGTCCTCCTGCTATGTGTATTTGCTTTGCTTGTGGGCTGGTGACCCTAGATATCTTGGGAGATCAGATGGATTACAAGAACTGTTTATAGACAGGGAAAGACTGCATAAGAGGCTGCTCCTTACATACTATATTTTTTATCTTTATTGGTACATTAAATATACACATCATGATTGCACTCCATAATGGGGATTTGTACCAGTATAAGACACAACTTAATTCTCATTTTTTCCCATAGCCCTACCCACCCTACCACCCCCCCGTATACATAAAATTTGTTTCCTTACTTTTTTGTTACAATCTCAACATTGTCCCCTTTCACCTTATTTTAC
>PVIR01025380.1:0-24920 GCA_004026965.1 Petromus typicus | reverse complement strand
CGTGAGCCACCACGCCCGGCACTGTGGTATGTGCTACTGGTTGCTGCTGGGTGTGGGTCTCCACACCCAGTATTGTTATGTGGTTACCAGGGAATCGAACCCGGGTCCTTGTGCTTGCAAGACAGGCGCCGGAACCACTGAGCTAACTCCCGGGCCCTAATTGTATCTTATTTTTTATACAGCTGATTTTTAAATGTGCTGTGAGCCTTCCAAGCCTTTACTGGTTTTCTTCTTAGCAAGCCTTCAAGCCTCCTCTATTTTCCCTCCTGCTTTTCACCCTGCAGTGCTCCTCCAGGCCATGAACTAGGAGATAGGAGATTGGGCTAACTCAATGCAAGCAGGTTTACTAGCAAATTATGGCCAGATATGGTGCCCTGGAGGCCATTAGTGCATCTCCAGGCTCTGAAGTTCTCTGTATCCCCACTCCACACCTCCCCACTCTCCCCACCACCTTCCCTCTCTCGCTCCCTCCCTCTCTATCTCCTCTTTCTGTCTCTGTCTCTGTCTGTCTATGTCTCTGTCTCTCTCTCTCTCTTCCCCCACTGGGGGGATCAAACCCAGGGCCTCTCATGTGCTAACACTCTACTACTGAGCCCCTGACCAGCTCCCAAGACAGTTCAGATTCAAAAGCCTACGCACAAGCTTTCCGCAAGAAAGCTTTCTGGGAAGACAAGGTACTAGTGTCACCTGTAGGGAATTACAAAGTCACCGGTGAGGAAGACTTCTTCTAAACTGACACATCCATCCCTGGTTGTAGGGACTGTTAGGGACATCAAGGAGCTCTGTGATCCAGTGGCTCAGAGAACACTCTCCTGAGGCCACACCGCTTGCCGTCTTGGTCTGGTCAGATTCTCCATGCAGATTCTGTGCTCAGTGTGACCAACGTGTCTGATGCCAGCAGGAAAGACAAGACCTTTGAACAAGGAAAGGCTTGACTTTGAAAGAAAAACAAGTGGGCTCCCTGCCAGGATGGAGTAGGTTCTGATGCCAGCAGGACAGAAGCCAGTAGAGGAGGCTTTGGGTGTGAGGCTGCGTCAGGCCAAGAGCAAGACAGTCTAGACTCTGTGCAGTGCCTCCTGGCCTACATATGCCCATGCAGCCTCTGGTCACGCTCATGCCTCCAGAACCTACTGTCTTTTCAAGGCCCAGGGTTCAGCGTCACTGGAGCTCTGGTCCGAGGACATCGAGCTATTGTGTCCCCGTGACTGTTCCACAGAGATGCAAGAGCAGGATAGAGCTCACTTCCAGAGTGAAGCCTCCCTGCCTCCTCAGACTGTTTACCTGAGTTTTGCCCTCCCACAACCTGCTCCCTCTAATGGAGCCTCCTGCCACACAGACTGACCACTTGCAGGTCATGTTAAAAATACTCTTCCAACCATGGATCATTTGCCACCGAACTAAAAGGACTCCTCTAAGTGGAAATTTTGGGGACATGTATAAATTTAGTTCTGACCCTCTCCAGAAAGGAGGATAAAGCACAGCAAAGCATACAAAACCATTGACTCTGTTATTTTGAAGATCTGGTATTTATAGTAAGCTCAAGGCTGTATACCAGAATAAAGGAAAAGAGCCTGGTCTGAGCTCTTTGAAGCAAAATGTTGATGAAATGAAAATTCTAGTTCAGGGAAAGCTTGGGTCACTTGATACTGTAGAGAAGAAAGAACTCCACAGAGCCCCAAACTCAGAGGCGGACTACAGAGGGAAGACAAAGGACAGTCACGTGTCTGAAAGCAGAGGGTGGTCACTTAAGCCGAGAGAGCCAGCGGGGCATGTGAACAATGAGAAGTGGACAGTTAGCCAAACAGAAAGCTCCAAGAGGACTGAGAAGAGAAGTGAAGAGGAAAGGAGAGACTAGGTGCAGAGAACTTGCTCCAGCTGAGAGCCCTGGAGAGCACCGGGGCTTAAAGAGAAAGCAGTGAGGTGGGCTGGATGTGGACAGGGTAGGCCAAGGCACTTGTTTGGAGAGGATGCCCCAGACTGACAAGAGAGCAGAAAAGAAAAGGTGATACTAAGGATGCCGGTAGTAGTGGAGCTTCTCCAGCCACTGCATGCAAATTGCATGTGGGGATATTCATGTACCTCATTCTGGAAACAAATGCTGGTGTCTTCAGGTTCTCTGTGAGCTCTGTGGCCAGAGGCATTAAATATCTTCTCTTCATTCTTCCCACTTTTCTCCAAAGCTCTTCCATTTTGGGGTGTGTGTCTATATTTCTTACTTTTGGTTAATTAGTAAAAAAAAAAACAAAAAAAAAAAACCTCCATTGAGCCCATTTGCCCCCGTACAAACACCAACTAAACTTTCTAAAGCATTTGACTCTAGGACATGAGGTATGATCTTCAGGTCATGGCAATAATAGCCACTGAGACTCAGGTCGGCACTAAGGAAGTCTGCAGATCTGAGAACTTTTAGCTACTATGTCTAAATAGCCTTTCATGGTGCCCTGCCCACCACCAAGCCACTTGGACACCTAAAATCTCAACTATACCAGCAGTCATGAAGCTCCATGCCAGTACCTAGATATTGATCAAGCTATTCTGGCTTCGAAATTCAGCTTTTCTCTTTTGAGCCTCAATAGTACTCCTTTCTGCAAACTCATCTTGATGCCTTTATCCCAGTCTCCTAGAGCCTGCTCCTCCATGTGTTTAGCAAATGCCAATTCAGTAAGCTGGGCACCCCTCATGATGCCAAGCTGCCAGCTCCAGCTTGGCTCCAAAGGAACCAGAGGCTCAGGGACTGGCCAGCCTCAAGGCCAGCTCCACCATGTCCCTGTAGAAGGGAAGCTTCATCAATTGAAGGTGAACACCACAAACAGCACAGCTGCCACTTGTCTTAACTGTGTCTCAGCTACAGTCCAAGGTGCAGTCTCTTTGCACCCCTGCTGTTTTGCCCATGGAGGACAAGCTAGTGCCTACATCACTGACTGCAGTCAGCTCATCTAAGGTAGTACGTGGCCTTCAAGCTGGGCTGCTGGTTTTAAGCTACCAGGATAGGAGTTCTTCCCCAAGGGAAGCACGTGTTCACAGAGCTCTTCCAGAAATGCTACCCGGGGGTCTCAAAGCCATAGCAACCCCATTGTGTGCAGGGTAAACTGATTCATGATAATTTGACACAGGATCTGGCCACACAAGAGTCAGCAAGTTCAGTTCCTCCCAATCCGTGGATTTAGGGAGGCTCATAGGAAAGATGTGAGGTAAAGGGAAGAGAGCCATTTCTCACTGTCTGACCTTCTGTGCCTTACATATACATAAGCGTAAGAGGTTTCCCTCCCCTTGATTCACCACACACACACGCACACATGCACGCACACACGCACAGAGCCTCACTACGACTCTGGCCCTTCTTCCCTTTCCCTCCAATGATTACAGATGTGTTATACTTACAGTAGAGTTTATTCATTTACTCACTAAAACATACGATGATCACCATGTTTGGGCTAAGCATGGCTCAAAGCACTAGAGAAATAAACAAAACAAATAAATTCCTCCTCCCATGGAACTTACATGCTGGTGAGGAAAAACATAATAAACAAAGACGTAAGTAATACCTGTCAGGTGGTGATGAGTAGCACAAAAGTAGAATAAGGGGCTGGAGTAGAAGGGAAATGCTCTGTGAAGATCCCAGGCTGCAGGAGAGAGCTGGCAGACAGAGCACAGAGAGAGCCAGGACCAGGACCCTGGGCACCTCCGAGCTGGAGGAGCCCTAGGAGGTTGGAGTGGGTCCAGGCCATTCCTGAGGTCATGGAGCCTACAGGGCCTTGGCAGGAGCTCAGACTTTTCCTCCAAGCTGTAGGAGAAGGGATCAGATGAACGACTCACACTTAGGCTTGACGTCACTAATGCTGCAACAAGAGAGTTGCCAGAGGGAGCTGTGGTCAAGGCAAGGCCTCCAGATAAGAGGCTACGTCAGAAATCCAGATGAGAGAGGCTGATGGGCATGCCTATAATCCCAACACCTGGGAATTGAGGCAAGAAGATCACCATGAGTCAAGTCCAGCCCGAGCTACATAGAGCAGGATCCTACCTCAAAAACACAGATAGAGGGGAAAAAAAAAAGCAGGAAAAAAAAAAAAAAACAGATAGAGGGCCGGGGATTTAGCTCAGTGGTTCCAGCACCTGTTTTGCAAGCGCAAGGGACCAGATTTGATTCCCTAGTAACTACATACAATACTGGGCATGGAGACTCACGCCCAGCAGCAATCAGTGCCACAGACCACAGTGCCGGGTGTGGTGGCTCACGCCTGTAATCCCAGCACTCGGGAGGCAGAGGCAGGACAATTGCTGTGATGTGAGTTTGAGGCTGAGCTCAGGGCCAGCCTCAACTACAAAGCGAGACTCTGTTTCAAACACAAACAAACAAACAAAAAACATAGATAGAGTTTCAGTGATAGTGGCAATGTAGCAAAGCACTATCCACCATCCCTGGGACCCCAGATATTCCCAGGACAGGACCTCAGGAACACAGTTCTCACTTTCAAACAGGGTTTGCCCCTTGGCCGGTGCTCTTGGTCATGACTGCCCTCACCCCAGGGACCCCCTCCGGGTTCCTCCCCATTTCCTGCTTGGCCTCTCCAGATGAGTTCTGTGCTGGATGATCCAGTCCTGTTCCTCCACCACAGCCACAGGACCCTGAGCCAGGCAGAGTCCCTCCCTCCCACGGTCTGTCTCTGCCTCCTGGTTGTCCCTCTCCAAAACTTCTTCCCACATATGTGAGTTTCTCTCTGGAGTCATAGTTTCTTCATCTGGCTGTCCATAGGATCCTCATCGCTGTCCTAGATACCTCAGTAAGAGATGTGGTATGAGTGATTTCTCTCATGTCTGTGTATCTAGTGAAAATTAGTGCTCTGACCTATGGCCATTAAGACTTTTCCAGAATATTCTATGACAGTGGAGCATATAAAAGAACTCTTAAAAGAGTATGGCTTCTGTCCACATGCAGACACTCACCCCTCAATAAAGGTGCACATTCGTGTTTTTAGTATTCTGTAAATACCAGTTTGCTGACAATTTCCACACAGGCTATACAGAGAACGCATTGTATTAGGGGCTTATTAACCAAAGCAGCAGACCAGTTGGATCCCTGAGATTTGGATCAGAAGGAAGTGTATTTATGGGTTGGGACAGGAGTGACTTCACTCTGGCTGGAATGTACCTAGTTTATCTTAAATCATGAATCTATGAAAGATTCATGAACATGGCTGGAACTAGGTTCCGGTTGTAAAACCCCACATGCCACTCTCATGGTCTGGGAGTTTTGTAGTTTTCTGGGAAACTATGCAGGAAAAACACACTAGGGTTACTGTGGGTCAGTCATGGCAGTTATAGTTCAAGATGACTACAGCCATGTCAGACTGAACCCACACCCTCGACTGCACAGAATTTACTTAAAGGGAGAGAGGCCCTAGTCTCTGCCCCCCCAAAACTCAGGCCCTATTTTGGCACAACAAGACTGTCACAAAAGCAAAGTACTTAAAAGCGTTCACAGAGCAGAAATAAATAAATGTATATGACTATTCAGTTATATGAATATCAGAAGGGTGGGGCTGGCAGGCAAAGAGAGATGAGAAAAGCTAGATTTGTAAAGGAGAGGACATGAAAGACTCCCGGCTGGGAACAAGTTCATGTTTACATCCAAACTGTCGTCCCATCTGCTTCTCCTAACATGGAATCGTGGGGGCAGCTTGGGGCTGCTGTGGAGGTGGATCCTGTGCCATCTGCATGAGCACCCCGGGCAGCTCCTGTGCGGTCTGGCGACGAGCTGGGCATCGCTTAGGCAGAGGGAAACGGAGGAGTAGGGTGGAGGCCAGACAGCTGTTGGGAAAGGCCAGGCAGCTGACCTTCTGTGCCCCCACAGGGGACTGGTCCATTTTGCTGCAGTGTATTCCCTAATCCAGAAGTGACCCTCACACAGGTGCCCACACCATGTGCAGTAGTCATCTGAAGGTTCCCCTCCCCCCCCCCGCCACTTTTCCAAGGGATAAGGATCCCCCAAGGTCACAACGAGGGGCCTCTATATTTACTGTGAAGAGCCTCAGGGGCCACAGGAGCAGGGACCCTTCCTCAAGAGCTCACCTGAAACGCCCACATCTGCCCAGGACAGAAGCCCCCACCCACTCCCAGAGAGCGCTTGCTTTGAGCTCTCCCCAGGGAGGGAGTGTGACAGGATTTCTCAGACTCACCTGCTCATCAACATCTTGTGGAATGCTTGTTAAAAATTTAGATATCTGGTGGGACCGGGGAGTTAGCTCAGTGGTTCCGGCACCTGTCTTGCAAGCGCAAGGACCTGGGTTCAATTCCCCGGTAACCACATACCTATACTGGGTGTGGAGACTCATGCCCAGCAGCAATCAGTACCGCATACCACAGTGTGGGGCGTGGTGGCTCATGCCTGTAATCCCAGCACTCGGGAGGCAGAGGCAGGAGGATTGCTGTGATGTGAGTTTGAGGCTGAGCTCAGGGCCAGCCTGAACCACAAAAGTGAGACCCTGTCTCAAAAAACCTTAAAAAAAAAAAAAAAAATTTAGATATCTGGGCACCCAACTACCACTCCCAAATCTGAATTTCCAAAGGGATGACTTTCTAAACCCTAGTCCACAGTGCAGAGAAGCTTGGGAAACTGCCCTCAGCCTTGCTTCCCTCTTGTACCTAATGCATACGTCCTCTGAGCAGCTGCTGCTGGACACAGCCCACATGGCATTCTCAGGGAGAAAAACTTTTTTTCTGTTTAAAGGCCAACAGTGAATAATGACTAACCTTTATCAACTGTGTGCCAGGCACTGTATTTGGGGTGAGGGTGGGGTGGTTATTTCATGCAATCTTCTCAGTACCATAATGAAATATATGCTACTGTTATCTATAGCCTTTTGCAGATGAGAACATAGAAAAGAGGGAAGCTAGTCAGCTAATCACAAGGCACACATGGCAGGTACCTTGCAGAGCTCGATGGGAAGTCAGGCTTCCAACCCCTCTGCCCCCTCTCTGCACCCTACAGTTCTCCCTGACTTCTGGCACCTGGATTTACTAACCTCACTCTCCAGTCGGGAGGACAGCTCGCATCACCAGCAGTCCAATTCACTCCCAACCCTGCCGCCCCCGGACGGGACAGCAGCAGAGAGCGGGGCTGCATCTCAGGACTCGCAGAGTGTCACTCACCTCCCTTGTTTGGTCCTCAGGTACTGGAACTCTTTAAGCAACCTGGTGGCGTCCTTGCTGAACTCCGTACGCTCCATCGCCTCCCTGCTCCTGCTCCTCTTCCTCTTTATCATCATCTTCTCCCTGCTGGGAATGCAGCTCTTTGGAGGGAAGTTCAACTTTGATGAGATGCAGACCCGGAGGAGCACATTTGATAACTTCCCCCAGTCCCTCCTCACTGTGTTTCAGGTATGGACTCTTCTCTGCTGGGCTTCTGACCAGAAGGGTGGTTCAGTGGGGAAGGTGGTGGGGAGGAAGAGGAGCCTCGTAAAGGGTGGGAAGTATCTTCCTTGCCCTGGGCACAAGGCCACCCTGGACCGGCCCAGAGGGTCCATGCCTTGGGAAGCCTCAGCTTTCTGTAGGTCCCACCCAAGTTTGTGTGAAACTCCACTAGCAGGTCACAGTCTAACTGACTAGTTTTAAAATGCTTTCTTAGCTCTGAAACCCCTTAGCCAAGTGAATTCTATGTGAAAGACAAAGGCAGAAACAAGGAAAAGCAGAACAGAATGGGGACACCTCATGGAGTTCTGTCTTTCCCACCATGCTTGCCTTAAAAAAGACATGAGTAGCCCACAAAGCCAATTGCATAGATATTTTGGTTTTTGACAGAGCTAGAGTAGCATTTATTGAAGTTGAAAAGTAGATTGATTTATAGAGAAAATTGAATACCATACGAATGTTGCCAAAGGTTTAAAGATGGCACCCAAGTGACTGATATTTGGGAAAAACTGAGGTAGCATAGTACTGTCCCCAGGAGCAAAGTCACAGTTGTAAGGAGTCCCGATGTCTTCTCCAGGGACGGCTGGTCTGCCATGCACCATATGTGGACAGTAGGAGGTCTCTTGACCAGAAAGCCCTTCCGGTCACTTAGATAATACTTACCGATGGCCTCACACTTTATTTAGGGTGCCCCAGTCCATATCTGGCAACCCCTGGGGAGGAGAATTAGGGCCAAGGAGGAGGGAAAAAAGTGTCGAGGAGATTGGGGGCATTTGTGTTAAGGTAGAGGGGCAGGGCAGGGGACTTTTGGGTTTGCTGTTGGTCTAACGCTGTGTCCCTTATTGGTGGGAATGTGTCATTCAGATCCTGACCGGGGAGGACTGGAATTCGGTGATGTATGATGGGATCATGGCTTATGGCGGCCCCTCTTTTCCAGGGATGTTAGTCTGTATTTACTTCATCATCCTCTTCATCTGTGGAAACTGTATCCTTTGCCGCTGCCCCCACCCCACATGCCCCTAACACAGCCTGCTGCACATTGCCAGACAGGTGTTCCTATAGGGCCTGGCCCCTGAGGGTCCCAGGCGAGCCAGGGAGACTGTGCTGGGGAAACACGTGGCCCAGCTCAGCAGCACTTCCGCTGCGGGCGGGTCGGGGTGGAGACTTGCCACTTTGGCATAGGTGCAATGGAACATTCATGCTCCGTATCTTTTTGGGCACAGTGCTGCCTGATGCCAGGAAGTCCGTTCTGATGGTAATCTAGGTAAACGGCGCCCCCTGGCGTTGAGGCATGTGCACGCACTCAATCTAGACTGATGTGAATACAGCTGGGGTCTCTGGGCCCATTGAGGCTGCCCTGCTCAGAGAAGGACTTTTGCGCCATCACCCTTGAAATGTCCTTCACCTCTCCTCCTTGCATTTTGGTCCGTTTCTCTCCTCCTGAAGCTGTTCTCTGAGACCTTAGTCACAGGGACAGCGAGATGGATCAAAGAGCTGACCTAAGAAATCCTTTCCGATGCAGGCCTTGGGCAAGACCCAAGGAGGGCCTCAAGCTGTTGTCCTTTCCTCCCCAGCATCCTGACTCCATGAGAGTCTTGGCCAGAGGCTGGGCACTACAGCAGAATCAGCTGTGGCCCAAAACTTGGGGATTAAATCCCAGAAAAGAGAGGCCAGCCTATGAATAGGGCTTCCCATTCTACTGGCTGGGTGACCTGCAGCAGATGAAAGGCTATCTACCTCAGCGTCTGGGAAATGTGGGTCACTCTAAGCACCCCTAATCCGAAACCTGAAATTCTCCAAAATCTGAAACATTTCGAGCAGACACTCCAAATGGAAAATTCCATACCATGAGTGTTAGTTTGAGGCACAGATTATTTAAAATATTGTAGAAACAGGCCATCAAGACCGAAAGTGGATAGGAAGCATCATGAGCTTTGTCTTTAGACTTGGGTCCCATCCCCAAGATATCTCATTGTATGTATATAAATATTCTAATAATCTGAAAAATATGTGAAGTCTGAATTACTTTAGGTTCTGAGCATTTTGGATAAAGGATACTGGGCCTGTAACAGAAGAATGGTAATTACATTTAAGGAATCACTCACTGGGAGTCTGAGGAAGAAATGCACGCAAAGCCCTACCAGGTTCCAGGGCCTCCTCAGGGAGCCCGGCCTGCCCTGGGTTTCTCCTTCTCTGCCTGAGAAATGGTGTGAGTTTCTGGGTGCACAGAATGGAGGTCATGCTTACCAGACTTTAAGGCCCTCTAGCTAGACCTTCTCCATTCTGCAGTTCTCTGGCCCACTGTGTTTCTGGAGATGGGAGGTGGGCCAGGGAGAAACGGGCAAACTCCGGCTTCCGTGGGGAATTCCCAAGCATTCCCCACCTCAGCCAGACCCTCCAGGAGCCTTTGTATGTGTGGTTTGCATTGAGTTGGCGGCAATACCATGCCACCCCCTCAGTCCCCACTTACACAAACAGTTCTAAAGAGATTTCTGCATTCTGCTGGAGACAATGCTGTGTATAATGTCAATTACAGGCAGTCATCTCAGTGGGGGAACCCATAATGAAACCCAGCAATTCAAGAGCAAGGCAGGGCCCACTGCCTCACCCTGCCCGCTCCAGACTGCAAGCTAGCCAGGTCTCCACCACTCAGAAAATGTCAGGGGGTAGGTAGAGTGACGGGGAAAGAAGAGTGGGGGAAGGGACACAGGTGGGCTCTAAACTTCAAATTGGGTCTCTGCTGGGGAATTCTACCCCTCCAGTCCTGCACCTTCTCTGCCCCTGGGCCTGTCAAACACCTCAAGGCCAAGGTCATTTTCTTTAAGAATGGATACAAACAGATATCCTACTGAATGTGTTCTTGGCCATTGCTGTGGACAACCTGGCTGATGCTGAGAGCCTCACTTCTGCCCAGAAGGAGGAAGAAGAAGAGAAGGAGAGAAAGAAGTTGGCCAGGTAACCCTCTAAGCTCACCCAAATTTCACTCTCCTGAAAGGGTGTTGCTGGGGCGTCCTCCTAACTCCCCAGCTTTGCTCTGAAACGGGCTGTCACAAATGATTGCCTCTTCGAGGGTGCCGCACCTGACTAGGAAAGTGGAGGCCCCCCTGGAGCAGAGAAGCTGTAGGGGGAGAAGGAAGGCTCTACCCTACAGACTGAGGCCCCCCTCGAGTCATGCATCATCTTAGACACTGAGAATGGAAAGCAGGACCCAAAACCCCTGCCCCTCATCGAGCTGGGGCTGTAGTGGCTCACATCTCTGCTGGGTGTTGGGCAGAGTCTCCCAGGAACGGATCCAAAATGACATCCAGAACCATTATCACATTCAAGTTCTGGGTTCGCTGAGAAACTGCAAGAGGCCAACCAAGCACCGGACAGCAGGGCAGCCCAGCCCAGGCACTTGGGGTTAAGCTGTGCGTGGCATGTTCTCTGGCAGAGGACAGCAGATGGAGACCCCCAGAACCTGCTCTCCCTCCCTGCTGCAGGCTGTGGGCCCTTCTCACCTGTACTGTCCCTTCTCACTCCAGTGAACATCCATTTCTGTTTTTTCTCCCACTGACCGGCCAGGACTGCCAGCCCAGAGAAGAAACAGGAGGTGGTGGAGAAGCCAGCAGTGGAGGAGACCAAGGAGGAGAAAATCGAGCTGAAATCCATTACTGCTGATGGAGAGTCCCCACCCACCACCAAGGTGAGTAGCTGCCTTCTTCCAAGAGCTGAGGGGCCACTGCTGAGGAAGGGAAGCCACAGTGTGGCAGGCCAGTCGTCCTAGGGAAAGGAGGACAGACATGCAGTGGGGCTAGAGGCTGTGGAAATGGGAGGGACGGGAGAAGAGAAGGTGACTTGGCATGAGTCCCAGCCTTCCAGTGATGCCTCCAGGGGTCTTGCAGAGTGACAGGGGAACAGCTGTGAGCTCAGCTACTGAGTGCAGTGCGATTTCAAGGCTACTCAGGGCCCCTGTGCCTGTGGCCCATACCTGACTGCACTCTTCCTCTTCTCTCCTTGGCTGCCAGGTCAACATGGATGACCTGCAACCCAATGAAAATGAAGACAAGAGTTCGTACCCCAACCCAGATGCTGCAGGTACCACCACCTTCCACACCAGGAGGCTGGGGGACAGGGATCTTTGTTCTGATTTCTTCGTGATATTTTCAGGTTAAATAAGAGCACATTTGAACAGTGCTGTTTTAAATGATTTTATTATTTGTATTTATTTATTTTTAATTATCAGTTAAATATAAAAACGTATGGGGGGGCGGGGAGCTAGCTCAGTGGTTCTGGCGCCTGTCTTGCAAGCACAAGGACCCGGGTTCGATCCCTGGTAACCACATACTATACTGGGTATGGAGACTCACGCCCAGCAGCAATCAGTACCACATACCACAGTGTCGGGCGTGGTGGCTTACACCTGTAATCCCAGCACTCGGGAGGCAGAGGCAGAACAATTGCTGTGATGTGAGTTGGAGGCTGAGCTCAGGGCCAGCCTGAACCACAAAGCGAGATCCTGTCTCAAAAAAAAAAAACCTAAAAAAATAAAAATGTATGGGGTACTGTCTGATCCATGCGTACAGTATATAATGACCAAATCATGGTAATATTTCCATCTTCAACCATATATATCTCACTTTGTAGTTCAGGCTGATCCTGAACTTACTACATAGCCAGCCCAGGCCAGCCTCGAACTCATACTGGGGATCAGACTAGGGGCCTTGTGCTTGCTAGGCAAGTGTCAGAACCACTGAGTTGAATCCCCAGCCCCATTTTTTATATTTTTAACTGACATAATAATTACACATACAATATTTATGGGGCCCTGTGTGATACTTCAGTACACAGCTACAGTGTGTGCCAGTCAAATCAAGGTAATTAACATTTCCATCTCCTTGTCACTACTTGATGTTTAGAGCTGTCCAGCTCCTCACTTCTATTTCTTCATAAAATATGTACTGAGTTACGAACTACAGCCCCCCACCCCCTCATACTACCCTGGAGAACACTTTTGTTTGCAAACAGTTTGGTTCACAAACAGAAGTATCTGGCAAAATTTTGTTTTTGTTCACAAACTCTGCATCAGGTGAGAATACAAATGTGGCCCTCCTTCTCACATTAACTCCAACATGGCCGTCTTTTCCAAAATACGAGAAGAAATTAAGTTCGTGAAGCAGGTAACGCCGTATAGCATCTGTTGCCATGCTCTGCTTGCCCGCTAATAATAGGAAATCCCAACTCTACCTTGCCCTGCTCAGGAGGCCTTGCTGCACAGGGAACAGCTGCCAGCACAGATGTCCTGCTTGTTCCATCAGATGGTTTCGGGTCTGCTGGCTTGAAGAACTCAGCAGCACGGGCTTTTTACGCACCTCCCTGATATAGCATCACCGTGCAGGCTCCTCTCAGAGGTTTCAGGGTCAGAATCCTCAGTCAGCCCCCCAGGAATGACCAGGCGTCTCTCACTTCGTTCGCCCTGGTCCCCTGTGGGAGCCTTAGTCTTAACCTCCTCTGGCCTAGAGCCAAAGACGCATCACCAGCTTTGACCCGGAAGTGAACACACCCTCCGAGGGCCTGGGGATCGCACTCACCTTTCCTTCGCGGTGCAGCCAAGCTATCTTGGTGTTGGTGAGCGAGTGAGGCAGCGGAAACCCTGCTGCCATCCTGAGCAGAGCGGACTTCCCGTTGCTGCTTTCCTCCTGCTGATTCTCACTAGCTGGCAAGGGCAGCTCTGCGATCGTTCCGTTGTCTCGGAAAGCAGTGTCGATGATCACGGCCCTCACTTCTGTCCCCTGCAGGGGAAGGAGGACTTGATATCTTGAAGCTTAGACACAAAGAGGAGCAAGAGCATTTTGGAGCTTTTTCTGAAGTCTTAAAATCCCTGGGTGTGAAGCTGCCACAGAATCTCAAACATTTGCTAGTAATATTGACCCAATGCAATGGGGGATCTTATGTGGCTCCTGAATTAACAAAATAAATTTAAAATGGCTTTTTTTTAAAAGTATTTAGAGGAAAGTGGATATGGACTAGGAACTGAATGATCTTGAATGTTGTCTATTAATCATGTTGGTATTATGGTAATTTCAGTTTTTCAAATGCTGAAGTATTTATGGCTGGAGTCCAAAATATTCCAAAATTGCTTTTAAAATATACCAGCAACCCCTAAGAATGGAGACAGAGGAAAGAAGGGGAATGCAATGAGCAAAATGGCAAAAATCTGAAATTAAGTCTAGGGAGGTTCTCTGTCTTCCTATTCTTGTACAAATTTTAAAAGTTAAAAAGAGAAAGAGAGTCATAGAACAAATTTGCCTGCCCTGGGAAGAGCACATCCCAAGCCGGTCTGGTTTCCAGGTGCAGTGTCCCCGTGCCGGACAGAGACAGATCCAGGGGGACAGATCTGGATCGCAGGATCTGTTCACACATCGAGATGCCATCAGGCCTGGAGCAGCATGTCCCGCATGGCGGCAGGGTGACACACCTCTTGCTTCTCTGACAACAGTCTCAGAGTCTGTTGTTCTAAATACACTCTTGGCTTTTCTCTTCTTCGCTCCTCTAATGAAGTCAAAGAAAAAAATGTCAAGGACAAAAAACTAATTAACAAGGACACTGTTGCCACGCGAGCTGTCATAGACATGTCTGCTGACCCAGCATGTCGCTGTCTGGTGGCTTGGAGGAGGCTTGTGATGCTCCCGGTTTGGAACTAAAAAGCTGTTCCCACACTCTGTTGATTCCTTTTTTTGGAGCTTGTTCTTTTCCCTGATCATGGAGCCACCTTCTCTAACCTCCTGCTGACCCCTGCCTTCATTTCTTTCATTTCTAAAACGTGCTTTTACCTTTTCTCCTAATCAGCTTTCGTTGCTCTGACAAAACATTTGAGATACTCAACTTTATAAGGAGGAAATGTTTATTTTGACTCACAGTTCCAGATATTTTGTCCCATGACCAGTTGGCATCAGTGTTTGAAGCCTGTGGTCAGGCAGCACACTGTGGCAGAAACATGTGTACCCCAGGAAATGGAAGAGAGGAAGCTGATAGTCCCCCTGTTCCCTTCCACGGCACCCTCCACCCCCACAGCACCACAGGCTGAGGACCACGTCTCCAGCACGTGGCCTCTGGGAAACAGCCAGCCGTAGCACCTTTGTCTTGAGACCTCTGGCCCATGTATGATTGAGGCTTCCCTTCCCTTGTCCCACCACCAGCCCCACCCAGGTCTTTCAAGCTGCTCCCCAAGGACCCTGTTTGTTTACATTTCCGTTTGCTACCCAGAAGGCCTTCAAGGTCAACGTGCTCCTAAACCTGGCGGCTCTGTGGATCCCTTACCCCCAGAGGCCCAGTCAGGCTCTCTCTAGCTGTTCCCCCCTTCTCTCTTCCTCTGCACGTGGCTCCTGGGTCCTTAGTGCCGAGTGTAACAGAAGTTCCTGTAGACCCCACTGCTGGTCCCTCACCCTGTCGTCTCCATTCTGTCAGGCATTCCTTCCCGCTGCTTCTGTTCTGAATGGCAAGAAAGCCCGGTCCACCACCATCCCTCTCGGCCCCCAACCAGAGCCCCTTCTGCCCCGCAGCAGCTCCTGTTGCTGCACTCAGGCACACAGATACCCCAGAGGAAGCCTCAGCCAGGCCTCGGGGAGGAAAGGCCAGGGCACTCCAGCTGTCCTGCTTTTCTTCCCTCCTTCCTCTCCCCTCATCCAGCTTGCAGGATTTGCTTATCTTACTGTCCCCAAAGGCACATAACGCAGGGGTCAAGCGAGAACTGGACTCCAGCCCTCAGTGGCTGTGACCACGCAGAGAAGGGCCTGTTTCTGAATCACGCTGGATGGCTCTAGCACCCAGCAGTGGCCCCAGACTGCTCCTTCCCTTTCAGTCTCAGAAATCGGCCAGCTGGTCGTCACCTCCAAGATCAGCCTACACTAACATAGGTTGGGTATCCTTTATCGGACATGCTGGCGAGTGAAAGAGTTTCATATCTTAGAGGTTGAGCATTTGGGAATATTTGCATAAATTTTAGCTGTTCAAAACTCTAAAACCTGAAGTGCTCCAAAATTCAAGAATTTTTGAATATCACACATTCAAAAGGAATCAGATATATCAGAGTATTTCCAATTTTCAGATCAGGGATGCTCAATCTATGATAGAGAGAAACACCTGTTCATCCAGGAAGAAAGCACTGTGTCAAGTAGATCATTCTTCTATCAGTACATTAATGTATCTGAACAAATGTTCCTAACAGCCACCAATACTTCAAATGAATGTGCACCTTTATTTTAAAATGAGAGACACCAGAAATTGTGCGGCGCAGCGTGAGATGTTTCAGGGAGGCTCTGACTATTGAAAAGGCTCAAGGACAAAGACAGAGGATGTGGAGTCTTTGTGGGTGCTTCACAGAGAAAGACGATCTTGACTGAGATTTGAACAGAAGCTGAAGAGATTGAAGAGGACTGTACTGTTACCACAGACACAACACTGGAAGAAACTTTGGAGACAGTGGTTTAATAACGTCTTACAAAACACTGGCTCTGTGCAAGGCCCCAAGACACAGCTGCAGTTAAGAGAGAGGAGAGTCCTGCCCTACAGAAAGCAAACTAGCCAAAAAGATAACATAAGGAGATGTGAAGACAGTAAGACCAGGATGATGTCAGAGAGTGGCTGGGGGGCAGTGCTGATATGACAGCAAGATTAGTAAAGGCCTCTTGGAGGACATGACATTTGTCCAAAACCTGCAAGGCTGAAATGAACCGAATATGAGAGTTAACAGGAAGTGCTGTCTAGTGGGGGGTGAGTAGGGACACAGTCTTGTAGGCAGCAGTGTTGGACCTGGGAGACTCTATAAAGGGCCAGCACACCTGGATCAGAGAAAACAGAGAGCTAGGGAGTGAGGCAGACACCAGGAAGAGACTCCAGCGCCTCACGAAGGCCCCATCTGTCCCCCATCTGGAAGGCTGCCTCCCGGCCTTCCTCATCCTTCTGAGAGGGCACTGAGGAGAGCCTAGAACAGGCCAAGAGGGAGACTACAGCAGCTTCGGTTGGTGCTGGAGATCCTGGGAAAGGTCAGACTTGGGTACATTCTGCCCAAGGCACCAGATGGATTTATTAATGGCTTAGATGTTGGAGAGGGAAAGAGGAGGCTGTCCTGGGACTGCGGTTTTTTCAGTGAGCCAGTAAGAAGAAACGTGGTGCGGAAGCCATTCTGTGACCTTCTCTTCCTGCCCCAGAGAGCTGTGCCCCCGATGTGAGGCCCTGGCCAGCTGTGCTTTCCCCTTTCGCTGCCAGCGTGCTCCTGTGCCTTGTGAAAACTCTGTGAGCTCTTGGCAGGCAAGACACCTTTGGATTCTCTGCCTTATTCACAATAACGCCTTTATTTTAGTTGCCGGTGAACAAAACAACAGAAATGACAAGAATACTGAGGGTGAAAGCGGAGGGTGAGGTCCCAGGGCACCAAAGACCAAGGCTGGGACATTTAGCTGCCCAGTCGTTTCCCTGTTTTATATTTTAAAGTGGCCGGTGAGGAACCCAGGGCTTCTTGCCTGTAGACAGGTGCCCTGCCTCTGGGCCGTGCCCAGCCCCTCCTTTTCCTTGTGAACACTCTAACTGCTGTTGAGAACAGCAGCAGTCACTACAAAGGGCAGCGTTACCTTACCTTCCGTACTTTCCATGAGCAGAAAGGAGAAAGTGCACACCCCACACACTTTGCCCTGGCATCTGGGAGGAGTCCAGGTGGCTCAGCAGCCAAACCCACAGTGAACTTTCTGATATCTTCTAGCCCATCGGCCTCCCACCTTGTCCATCATGCCTCCAGGTGTCACGCGCGTCCGATTTCTGTCCCGTAATGAATTTGAATGTAGCCTTCGGAAATTGTTTCTTCTTGAGCATTCTGCCCAAAGCTCACCCGGTGAGAGTGAGGGAGCAGCTGACGTGCTTGTCCCCAGGAGCAGAAACCAACGCAGAACTTTACAAATAGCGAGGCGGCCGGCGCAGACAAAACAGCGTGGAAAATGGTTCCTCAGGAACTCAGAATAGCACAAAGCTAGTAAATATGGTTTTCTAGGAACACACACGATTAAAATAAGTACAAAATGATCTGTTATCAAATTATCACCAAAAAGAAAATGTTGGCTTCCTTAGAACAAAACTGAAAAGAATACTAACAGCTGAATAGACATATAAGATTTTTCCCAGTTAAATTGTATTCTTATATGATCTAGGCCAATCCTGCCTTTAATCGACCTCTTATAGAAAACTTTTTTTTTTACACAGGACGATTTGAGCATTTTAAGACTTCAAATTTTAACCTGCAAATGATTTTTTGTCTCTTCTGTTGAAAATATCAATTCACCTTGCTGGTCAGTTGTCATGACCCTGGGGGGAAAAATCGAATTTCTACTTCTATTCTGCTGACCTTTGGTCCCTAAGCACTCTTGCTTGGTAAAAAAAAAAAAACTTTCTGTGTCAGCCACTTTTCATCTGTGTCAAGTGGCTGCGGGTGTTTTGTTTGCTTTGGTTTGGGGCTGCAAGGCAGACCTCTCCCACTGAGCCACACCCAGAACCTGCCCCCACGAAAGGTGGGCACAAGGCGCACCCGGTCCCCTAGATGTGCTGCCATAACTCACCCATTTCAGCAGATTCATCTCCACATGACCCTTCTCTTTTGCAAAGTACCCTTCTTGATGGCAAGGGTTTCTCTGTGCCAAGTCCAGCACCTCCCTCCAGAGACCACAGCACACAGAGAGACAGGACTAAAATATTTAAACTCAGATATCCGAGGTGCTATGAGCTTAGTGTCTAGTGAGTGGGGGAGACCAGAAGTGCTGCTGGGAATTACAGGAAGGTCGCTCCCTGGAGCCCAGGTACTCAAAAGAGCAGGACGAAGAATGTTGTTATACCGGGTCCTCCTCGTGAGACCTACAGCAAAGGGAATAAAGAGCTGAAAGGAGGGCAGAGTAGGAGTGAGCTGTTTGCTTCCTGGGGTTCCGTAGCAAATACTGCCCACCAGAGAAGGGGGCTTAAAACGACAGGAATTCATGTTCTCACAGTGCAAGGGGCGCCGTCTCGAGTCAGGTTGAGGCAGGGCATGCTCCTGCTGGACTTCGCCACAGAAAAAACCTTTTTTGCCTCCTTCCCTTCCTTTGGTTACCAATGCTCGTGGGCTTTCGGACCCATCATTCCACTCTTTCTTCCCAGGCCTTTGTTCCTCCAGTGCTTGTGTGTCTCCTCATAAGGACCACTGTCACTAGACTTAAGGTCCCCCTTCTTCCAATGTGACTTCCTCCTAACGAACAACATCTGCAAAGACTCTGTTTCTAAATAAGCTAATATTCTAAGTTCTGGATAGGCAAGGACTTGGAGGGCACACCTACCGAGCTCCTGCAGTGAGTGTTCAGAAGAGTTGGCTGTGAGTGGACAGTTTGAGAGGGGCACTGACGGGCGGGGCCGGCCCAGGAAGGTGCTGTGCACAGTTCACAGGCTTAGAGCTGGGCGCTGGGGGGAGGTGATGAAAGCACCCGCCACCTAGAAATCGCCATCATGTGCTGGGCACAGTTCTCAGACACTCGGGTTCTCATTATTCCATCTTAAGTGGAGAAACTGAGGCACAGAGAGACTCAATGACATTTCCAGAGTAGCAGGAAATAGAGCCAGGATTTGGATGAAGGTGTTTGGCTAGGAATCTGAGTCTTAACCTGCCAGCTGTAAAATCCTCAGACCGTTCATTCTAAGTGCCTCTTCCAGAACAGGAAGCTGCTTGGCTTCAATCCGTGCTAACTGTGGACCCTGCCCAGGAAAACAAAAGAGCTTCTTAAATCAGTGTCAGTGTCCAGTACTTCGAGCGAGGGCTGTTTTTTGACTTGATCGCCCTGTGGTCCCCACCACATGTGATTTCTTTTGTAGTTTCAGAAATGGGAAGGTGTTTGCTTTGAACTCTGGGAACTTCCAAGAATGGGTTTGTTCATAAGGGATTGCTGTAGTCAGCTAAGCTGTCCATTTTTCCCACCACAGCTGAGATAAATCGGAAGCTAGGAAGCTCTCTAGATTCCGGAAGCTCTCTAGAAGGAGGCACGCGGTGATAAGGCAGAGGACATGAAGGAGTTATTTAGTATGGCGCTTTTATTTTTACAGGAGAAGAGGATGAGGAGGAGCCCGAGATGCCTGTCGGGCCCCGTCCCCGACCGCTGTCTGAGCTGCACCTAAAGGAAAAAGCTGTACCCATGCCGGAAGCCAGCGCGTTTTTCATCTTCAGCCCCAACAACAGGTGTGTTGAGGGACAGGGAAGGTGGCTCTGCTCCCTCTGTGACATGCACCCAACAGGCTCCTATATTTCACTTGAAGAGCCTGGACCTGCACCTCCTACAAGTTGTGAAAAAAGACACTGCATTAGGAAAAAGAGCCCTGCATTCTGAGTCAGATGATCTGCATTTATTTTTCCCTCTGGGCTTTGAAATGTGTGGCTTCTGTCTGTTCTCTTGATGGTTGCCCTTGATAATTTGCTAAGCCTGTTTTTAGCATAACAAAGCAGAAAGCTAAACAATACCTTAAACCTCCTCCTGTACAAAAGGACGGTGCACCATTTTAACTCACTCAGAAGCTCCCAGCGTGCACGCTATTGTCTATTAGAACTTCAGTGCTAAGCTGGATTTTTAACCTAACAAGTTAGACACTATTATCATCATTATTATCTACATATTTAGTGTGTTCAGAGTTATATACCGCTTGTGATTCTATTTGTTGGCAGCTTCTTTGTTTTGTTTTGAGAGATCTGATTGTTGTTTTGCAGTACTGGGCAGTTGGCCCCAGGGCCTCATACTTCACAAGCCCTACACGGAGCTACAACTCAGCCTTTATTGACCCTTTTTTTAAAAAGATTAAAAACAGAATATAGGGTGTTTTATTTTATTAGCTTTATCTCATTTGATACCCAAAAGGGTCAGAAAAATTATTGTTCTCATTTTTAGAAGAAATTGAGTGCTCAAGAGCCAGAAGATATGCATATAGGTCTCGTGGTACATGCATAATGTCACTTCTGCTTAAACTTGTTTTCAGCTTCTTTTTTACTATAGCATATTAATTTTCCAAAATACAAGGTTTCACTGTGGCTTTTTCGCATATGTATATAGTGTTTTGATTCTATCCAGCCCCTACTGCTTTCATCGTATGAAAAAGTCTCAATACACTGTCATGTCACGGAGCATTTTTAGTCTCTCTGTTCTTTTGCAAACCTTTCCTTTCTTCCTAAAGGATATTCTTTAGAAGTCTCTTTTGTTCCTTTATGCTAAGTTCACTTGGGCTGTATTCATACATGGTTGTTTAATTTCTGATTCTTGAAAGAAGATTTAGCTGTGGACATGATTTTGGCTGACAGCTTTTGCCCCTTGGTTCATTAAAGATGCCATCCCACCTTAAAGTCATCTGGCACTGCAGCTGTCACAACTGTGAGTTACCCGCTGGCATCCTGGCCACCACTGCTCTCTGAGTTACCTGCCTGTCACTTCTAGATGCCATCACCATATTCCGTGACCTCTGATGTTGTGTAGTTTCGCTACCATATGTCTGCCATGGATTTCTTTTCATGTGTCTTGTTTATCATATGTGACATTCCTAGGCTTCAGGATTTGTATTTTTTTTTTCTTCCTTACTTGATCATTTTCAGCCATAATCCTTAAAGACTGCCTCTCTTGAATTATTTCTTTCTTCTTTGCCACCCTCTAACCGGATGTATGCTGGACTTTCTCTTTCTGACCCCCTATTCCATGGCATGTAAATTCCACATTTTCTTTATCCATTCATCTATTGAGAATATATGGGCCACTTTCAAGATTTAATTGCTATGAGTTTTGCTGCTCTAAACATGGGTTTACATGTACCATGATAATATGTCTTTAGTTCTTTGGGGAAGATATCCAGAAGGGGAACAACTGGGTTAAATGGAATTTCTAGTTTTAGTTTTTTGAAGAATCTCCTTACTGATTTCCATGGTGGTTGTATTAGTTTATATTCCCATCAACAATGTAAAAGGATTTCTTTTCCCCAGATTTTGATTTCTCAATGGTGGCCATTCTTTCTTGGGTAAGATTATCCTCCCCGTCTCCCAAAGCTTCTTTTTTTTTTTTTTAATGATTGAAATCTTTATTGGTACATTACACATACACATCATGACTGCACTCAACAATAGGAATTTGTACCAGTATATGACACAACTTAATTCTCATTTTTTCCCATAGCCCTACCCACCCTACCACCCCTGCCCCCTATATACATAAATTTCGTTTCCTTTCTTTTTTGTTATAATCCCAAAGCTTCTTACATATCTTTCATCTCCTTATCTCTCTTCCAATGTTCCAGTGATTTCCTCAGATGTGTCTTCCAGTTGACAAATTCCCTTTTTCACTTTATATTACTATTTAAGCCAGTTTTTCATGTTGACCAAAATATTCTAACATTCCAGTCAGTTCCATTTGTTGTTTAACTGTTCAGATCTGTCTGTCTTATCTAACAGTCACTGTGGATTTATCATCTTTGTGACTGATTCCTTTATTTCAAATGTAATTGTCCTATATTCTATATCTGATATGCACAATCTGGGGAGAATTTAAACCATTTTATTGTTTCTTCTGATTTTACACCTTACTGGCTCATCTTCCTGGATTTTGGATGAGCTTATTGTGAGAGTTCTATGGACCTAGACTGGAATTGGAAGAACTTTCTTCCAGATGGTCCACCTCAAGACTGACTTGAAACTTGGTCTCCTGACAACACAACTGTTACTTCCACCTGTTCAGAGACTGCCCTCAGCTCAGCTCCGTGGGTTGGTTGGTCAGTTGGTTGGTTGGATGGTTGGATGGATGGCTAGTTTGAAGGTCCTAGTAGACATCGTAACTGTCATAAAACCAGCACTGTGCTCCCAAAATTTGTCCTTCCCAGTATTTTGGAGCATTCAGTCACCCATGATGTAAGAAAGGCCCAGGGTTAAGTACTGGTTCCCCAACACCACAGCTGGGTTTCCGGGCAAGCCTCTCCCTCCTGGGTAATTGTGTTTTTAATCTATGGAATGAAGATAACAGTAAGGAAGCTATGCTTTTGCAAGAGGCGATATGCAAGATGGGCTGAGCCTGTGGTGCTGCCCATGAGTACAGAGGGATGGACATAGGAAGGTTTTTCTCATTGTCTGAGTGTGAAACCACATTGTACACTGGAAGCCATGACTGCAAGCAGATCACCAGGCCTGAGAGCTGGCTTTTCTGACCTCAGCATTCATAACTTCAGCTCACTGCTCCTAATGCACAAAATTTTATGTGATCGATCTTATAAAGTGATTGTTTCCAATGGTGGGGAAAACAAGTCTCCAAATAGAATCCAGGTGTTCATGTGATAGGAATACTTGAAAATTCAGAGATCCCTGGTTGTCGCAGATGTAGCTGTCCAAAATATCAGAGGTTACTGTTTGTGACTGTCGTTAGAACTAAGCTCCCCAGAAATGGCATCTTGGGAAGGGGAGGGCAGCTGTCATTACCCCGCCACAGAAGAGGGTGAGGCTGAGGAGGCCACTCCCCACTCCCAAGGCCTTTACAGCCTGGTAGGAGCTGAAAGGAGTGGAGTGGTCCTGAGCTCGCAGAGCCGCACTCCCCCTCTTTCCTGGCCTGTCCCTCACCACTCTCCTCCCTCCTCGCAGGTTTCGCCTCCAGTGCCACCGCATTGTCAACGACACGATCTTCACCAACCTGATCCTCTTCTTCATCCTGCTCAGCAGCATTTCCCTGGCTGCAGAGGACCCTGTGCAGCACACCTCCTTCAGGAACCATGTGTGTATCCCGTCCTTCTGCCCGAGAGTGTGGCTGGCCCCACAGCTTCTGTGGCTGACTCCTTTGATCAGTCAAGAGCCCAGTTCCCAATCTGACAAGCAGATAAACCATGAACACCATGTTTAAAAGATAGAGCTTTTATAGGAACCCATCTCTGCAAGCAGCTGAGCGAGCATGTGCCCAAACGCCTCAGGCTGGTTCAGCCGTTGGCAAAGGTCAGGCGCATTGTGGCCGTGGATGTTCCCCAGGGACCTCTTATTCCCTGTGACCTTAGGGAGATGGCCATCACTTCCTCCTTGCTGCCAGCGAGCTCGGCCAGAGGGAACCATCTGCACAAAGGTGCCAGTGATGAGGCTGCCCTGATACAGAAGAGAGCCTCACCTGCCTCCCAGCAGCAGTCTGAGTTTAGGCAGCTACCCAAGGCTCTGATGAACAGCGTAAGAGGCTACAGCAAAAACTTCTAGGTCTCAAAACTTGAGAACTTTATAAATACCAAGCAGATGGGCATGAAGAGAGGAGCCTCTGCTCCAGAGCCACCCTGGTGCCTAGGAATCTGCATGGCTCACCTTGTCCTACCTAGGGTACCAGGTATTGGCCTGGCCCCGATCCATTCCCTGGGTTATAATAAAGTATGAAATTCTATAGCCTGTCCTTGGCCTGTAGACCTGCAAGACACTCCTTCCCAGGTCTCAAAGAATAAGATACCACGACAGACCTCCGCCAGTATAGGAAACTAGAGAGCTTAGTCCCACCAACGTGAGTTAAGCATTTTGAGTCTCCCTGCAAAAGCAATAAGCCCCATTCTGTGCCCTTGCGATGGATGTAATATTTGTCTGGTTCGGATTTGAAGTGAATTGGATTGATGAGAAACGTGTCCAGCCAGATACTGCCTAGACCAGAGCCAGCTGGGCTGCCCACAGCTTTCTGGGGGTCCTATCTAGATTGACTGGTCTGCCTGAGCCACCCCATGGCAGGGCCGGATGTTGAGTATCCACTACTCACCCCTCGAGACCTTTCCACCTGTCTCCCCAGCGAAAGGGACACGCACACCTTGTTGTGAACTGAGTGAGGTTCCTTTTCCAGTGAACATCCACTGACCTGCCTTCTTGTCCTGCTTTCCTCCCTTCCCCACCCCCTCCCCACCCTGTTTCTTTTTGTTTTGCAGATTCTGTTTTATTTTGATATTGTTTTTACTACCATTTTCACCATTGAAATTGCCCTGAAGGTAAAGCCCCACCCCCACTGCTGCCATGCACTCTCGCTGCCTGCGCTGTCTGCTGCTAACACACGTGCCCCTCGGTGTGGGTTCACTCGCAGAGCCACTAACCCACTTGTGCTTGTTTTTCAGATCCTAGGCAACGCAGACTATGTCTTCACTAGTATCTTTACCTTAGAGATTATCCTTAAGGTAATGCGCCCTTCCATGCATTCTCTGTCCCTTTCCTCCTCTTCCTCTGCTCTGTCCGCTCACTCCTTTCTTTCCTGTTTCCTCCACTCTCTCCTTCTGACTCTCGAGGCTGACATTGGAGAAATCAGTGCCTTTCGCTTTGTACCATCATTTTGCCTCAGCTCAGAGGCCAGAAGCCCAGCCTACTGTCTCCCTTTAACCTGCAGGAGCCCCCACTGTTACTGTTGGTGCTGTGCCGTCATTGGTTAGGTACATGGTCACCAGTGGTGCCCCGCACACAGGTGCATGTGTGCATGTACGCACATACACACACACACACACACACACACACACACACACAC
>PVIR01025379.1:0-24920 GCA_004026965.1 Petromus typicus | reverse complement strand
ACACAGGAAAGGACCCCCCACACAGGAAAGGACCCCACACACAGGAAAGGACCCCACACACAGGAAAGGACTCCCCACACAGGAAAGGACCCCCACACAGGAAAGGACCCCCCACACAGGAAAGGACCCCTCCAGGGTAGCTCCTGCTGTCGTGTCCCCTCCAGAGCTCTTTAAGGTTAAACATGTATTTCAGACCATCTGGTAGCACAAGCGGCTGGCATTTGTGTCAAAATGCAAGACTTTGTAAGTTAAAACTATAATTCCAGTCATAACCCAAGTTGTTCGTATGCCAGCCTGGTCATAACTTGAGGGTGCACTGTATATTTTACATATTTGCTTAGTGGTTGCTACTCACACCCTCTGTGTGGGGCGGCTCCGCTGTGTGTGTGCTGGGGCGGCTCCCGCTGTGTGTGTGCTGGGGCGGCTCCGCTGTGTGTGTGCTGGGGCGGCTCCCGTTGTGTGCTACCCCCCTTCTCCAGCCAGGAGGCTCAGGCACACTGTGTCACTCCTTAGTTCACAGTCAAACACCCAGCAAATGGAAATACTAAACCAGGGGAAGTTAACAAAAACTCATAAAATACGTAAGAGGTGAAATTAATTAAAACAAAATTGGTCACTTCCTGATTCTTAAAACCTGCACAGATACTTTCTCAGTACAAAGTTGACGATTGAGGCCCCTATGTGGTTGAACTATAGACTGTGTTACTTTTATAAACTTTGTTAGTAAACTTATTTCTCAGAAACATGCTGTCGATAAAGCTAAAAAGAGCAGATAGGGCCTCGGTGTGGCCCTGGTGCCGTGTTTGCCTCGTGGGTGCAAGGGCCTGGATTCAGTTCCCAACTCCACACACATACCGAGAAAAGCATTTGCGTTACCACAACCAAAGGAGGAGAGGTAGCTTTAAAAAGAACAGATTCGTGGAGATATAATGCACGTACTTTGCAGTCCATCCATTTAAAATGGTTGTTAGTATGTTCTCAGGATTGAGCAATTGAGCAGCTATCACCACAGTCAATTTCAGAATTATTTTCCTCACTCCAGAGAAGCCACACTCTCTTAGCAGCCCCTCCCGACTTTCCCAGAGGCCTTAAGCTCTAGGAGGTCACTAGTCTTTGTACTTCCTGTCTGCAGATTTGTCTGTTGTAGACATCTCACGTGGTGGAATCATATAATTGGTGGTCTTCGTGCTGGCTTCTTTCACTTAGAATAAAGTTTTCAAGGTCCAGTCGTGTTGTAACACAGCATGTTAGTACTTTATTCGTTTCGAGTGCAGATGTTGTCTGGCGTGGATATGCCATTTATCACTTGATAGACATTTGAGCTGTATCCACCTTTGAGCTGCTGAACATTTACATGTACATCTTCATGTGCACGTTTCAGCTCTCTGGAGTAGAATTCTAGGATGGAGCTGCGGGATCACGTAGAGGTTGCTGCATCGTCTGAGCATCCACCACACGGTTTCCCAGAGCGGCTGCACCCTTCTGTACCCCAGCAGCAGGGGGTGAGGGCTCTGATTTCTTCTCATTGTCCATAACACTTGCTGTCACCTGTTGTTTTCATCAGAACCGTCCTTGTGGATGTGAAGTGTCTTATCACAATAGCCTTGTTTTGTATTGTTGTTGTTGTTGTTGAGACAGCCTTGCCATGTGGTCCAGGTCAGCCTGGAACCCATTATGTAGCCCAGGCTGCCTTGAATTTAGTCCTCCTGCCTCAGTCTCCAAGTGCTGGGATTACAGACCTGTGCCATCATGCCCAGCTTTGATTTTTGTCTGTGAAGGCTAATACATGGAGCATGTTTTAACATGCTTATTGCCATGTATAGATCTTCTTTGGAAAAATACATACTTGGGTTGTTGGCCTGCTTATGAGTTATATGTAATCTTTTATCACTGGCTTGAAAGAGTCCTTCATAGTCTTTGCATATGAACTGCATATCAGATATATGATTTGAAAGAACCCTTCTATGGGTTTGTTTCATTTTCCTGGTGGTGTTCTTTCATGCACAAAATTTTTCGTATTGATGTGTCTAGTTTGTTTTGTTGCTGTTGCTTACATTTTGATGTCAGACAAAAAATTATTGCCTAATCTGAGTTCATGAGGATTTATACATAGGCTTTATTTTTTATTTATTTTATTTTATTTTATTGAGACAGAGTCTCGCTTTGTATTTTAGGCTAGCCCTGAGCTCAGCCTGGAACTCACAGCAATCCTCCTGCCTCTGCCTCCCATGTGCTGGGATTACAGACGTGAGCCACCACACCTGCACTGTCCTATGCGGTACTGATTGCTGGTGGGCATGGCCACCACACCCGGTATTGTTGTATGCCGGGGATCAAACCGCGGCCCTTGTGCTTGCAAGATGGGTGCTGGAACCACTGAGCTAAATCCCTGGCCCAACATAGATTTTCTTGCAAGAGATTTCTAGTCTGAATCTTAGGTCTCTGATCCACTTTCACTGAATTTTCACTTGTGATCTGCGGTAGGTTGAAAACACTTGCCCTGCACTGGGAATTGAACCCAGGCCCTTGTGCCGCCAGGTGAGGTGCTGCTGTGTTACATCCCCAGCTCCCTGTTCTTTATTGTATTGTGTTGTACATTATGAAAATCCATTTGATTGTTCATGGATTATTTCTGAGCTATAATTTCTACCCTATTGATCTCCATGTCTATTTTCATGTCATTGCCACACTATCATGATTATTATTGCTTTGTAATAAATTTTGAAGTAGGAAAGTTTCTTTATTCTTTTTTCAAGAACTTTATTCAAAGATTATTGTAGCCAATTCTAGCATTATTTTTGTATTTGCTTATGAATTCTATGCTTAGTGTATCGATCTCTGCCGAAATCAGCTGTGGTTTTGGTAGGATTCGCGTTGACTGTGGCTCAGAGAACATGACACCTGTCTCTGTAGTCGTGAACAGGGGATAGTTATCCTTTTGTTTGGGTCCTATTTAATGTCTTTCCACAGCGCTATATGGCTTTTAGAATACATTTTGAAATTTGTTAAGCTTACTCCTGGTTTGAGGTTTTTAAAATAGTGCTGTAAGTAAGATTGTTTTACTGATTTTATTTTATCTACAAATAAGGATAATTAATTTGAAGGCCTTTGGTTTCATTGTCGTGCCTACCTTTCCTAGGCAGAATTCATGGTACCTGGTGATGTAAAAGTAGCAGAACCAGTTGTCCTTTTTGCTTCTGATCTTAGAGGGAAGCCTTCACTATTTCACCTTTAAGTCTGATGCTGTTTGAGGCTATTTCAGGGATTTCCAAGTTTCCTTTCCTTCCCAGATTTTTGGCTGTATTTTCATCTTGAAGGAATATTACATTATATCCAATGTTTTCTGCATCTATAGATGCATGTATGATTTTAGTTCTATATTCTATTACTAGTGTATTATATTTATTGATGGTGAATGTTAAAGCAGCATTGAATTGCTGTTGGGAGCAATTCTACATAATTTGGGGGAGAATCATTTCACATTTAAGATTATGGTTGAGCCTAGTTTTCCTGCCTACATGCTGGCTATGGCATGTGAAGACATAATTCCGTTTTCCTCTCCGGTCAGAGCTAAGACCTCAGAGGTCCTGTGACACTGTGATGTTCCAGTGCAGGAGTGCATCAGCAAAAGGCATGGATTCTTAATCAACAGAAGTTCCTCTTTGTTCTAGAGTGTATGGAACTGCTGTCCTCCGAGTGACTTGCTGCGTTTGTTACTCCTGATGTACAGAATAAAGTGTGGCAAGCTGGGGTCTTTCATCTCTGCTACCCAGAGCAGCGTTGTTTGGCCCCAAACTCAACTTCTTCTCTAGGTCTCATTTTTCTACCTTTTCTGTCTAATTAATTAATTTGACCTGTGCTGACAGGCTCATAGGAGACTAGGGCTTAACTACAGAGGTTCTAGTTACATCCTCTTTCCTTGTTTCCTACACATTGCTGGGATGAAGCATTTTCTATCCTTTTTTCTTGGTGCAGGATTCGCTCTGCTAGTGTTTTTTTCGAGTATTCTGTTTTGTGTTGATAAGAGATACTGATGTGTAGTTTGTGTGCAGCTTTGTCTGCTTGGGGCAGTAGCGACCCTTGGGCAGAGTCTCCAGCCTCCTGGCCCAGCACCGGCCCGAGCCCAGGCGCTCCACCACTCCTTAGAGATAGGCTGGCTCAGACTGGTGACGCTCTTTCCTCGGCCGCCCTCCGTGCTGGTGTCAAAGGCGTGCGTGCCACACCGGCTCCCTGCACTCGGTCTGTTACCGGCTGCCTTACCTCTGGGTGCTGTGTGTGTGGGAGGCATGTTTCCATGTGTTGTCTGATTCTGCGACTCCCCTTACCTGGGTTTTATTTCCCTGTTGGTCTTTTCTCAGAGCTCTTTTGTTGAGACTTGGATGAGGTATGGCCAGTGAAGGAGGTGAATCTGTTAATTAGCCTGATTACAGGGTATGCGTAGAACATTACCTTGTTCCTAAAATATATATGCAGCTGTGACGTCTCAGTTTATAAGAGAAGGTAGACTTAAGCTGGGCACAGTGGTCCACAAACCCAGTGCTGGGACGGCTGCTTCAGGAGGACCGGTTCAGCCGGGCACTGGAGCCACGCTGGGCAGCAGCATGGAGACAGCTGGCTTGGGGGAGGTAGAACTGTATATTGAGACGGAATTCACGTGTGGTAAAATTCATCCTTTTTAATGCTTTAAAAAAGAAATTTATGGGAATTGATAGCTAATAAAACAGCACTAATCCCTTTTCTTATGACATGTTAACGTAAAGTCTGTTTTCTGTGTTCCTTCACGGAAGCAGCTAGCAGGCCACATTACATGTAAATATGTTTATTTAAAAAGCAGACATTTGGTGAGATTAAAAATAATCTTATAAAATATCACAGTATTAATCATTAACATATACGTATAGTTACTCCAAACAGGTTGTAAATAGCAGCTCTCCTAGAAAATAGCCATTCCCACCGTAAGAAAGTAAGACCCCTGGCCTGGTTCAGATGGAAGGTGAAGACTGTAGCAAAAGAATAAGGCAGCAGTTATTACTCACTATAGAAGATTATAATTAATTCAGTAAATCTCTCCTGGCTAGTCTTCACAGATCAAGATTAAATGGTGATACCTAAAATGTATAGTCACTTTTAAGCTTTCAAGTGCTTCACAATTATTAATTAAAACTGCAGTGAATATGGTTTGAAATCCAAATACACTTTAAGATCCTCTGAGTAGTAGTAGCTGAGTGGAAATATAACACTCGCATTTTATGAAATTGTCTGTAATTCAGTGATTTTTTTTTTTTTAAGGTTTTTTGAGACAGGGTCTCGCTTTTGTGGTTCAGGCTGGCCCTGAGCTCAGCCTCAAACTCACATCACAATCCTCCTGCCTCTGCCTCCCCAGTGCTGGGATTACAGGCGTGAGCCACCACGCCCGGCACTGTGGTATGTGGTACTGGTTGCTGCTGGGTGTGGGTCTCCACGCCCAGTATTGTTATGTGGTTACCGGGGAAGCGAACCCGGGCCCTGGCGCTTGCAAGACAGGCACTGGAACCACTGAGCTGACTCCCCGGCCCCCTGTAATTCAGTGAATTTTTGTTTTGGTCAGAGATCAACCTTAATAGTTTGGGTGGTATGCGTGTGCATGTGTATGCATGTGCATGTGTACACATGTGCGTGTGTGCGGCCTCACGCGTGTGCAACACGTGTGTCACTCACCAGAGTGACTTCATAGAAATACACTGCGCGTGGAGAGCAGTGTTGAACATGGCCACACACACGAGAGACTGTGTTCTGTGCTCCG
Source organism: Petromus typicus (assembly GCA_004026965.1). Classification (NCBI taxonomy): domain Eukaryota; kingdom Metazoa; phylum Chordata; class Mammalia; order Rodentia; family Petromuridae; genus Petromus; species Petromus typicus. The sequence continues at coordinate 19,138 of PVIR01025379.1, read as the reverse complement.
TTTTCTGAAGAAAGTGGGAGACCTACCCTCCCCGCAGATGAGGTTTATGCTAACTAAGAGCAGGCGCAGTGGAGACGGAGAGCTCCTCAGAACCGTGTCCTCACTTCACTTCTAAACCAAGCTCGACACACATCCAGTGCATGTTATTTTGGTCAGTTTTTATTATAGCAAAGGCTTTTCCTCTGGAAGGAAGGGCTTTTCAGAAACAGTTTTTATCTGTCATCATGTATATTAATCAAATAATGCTTAGACTTCCCAGAAAATAATCATTTAATTTTGAAGGGAAAAAGAACAAAGTTTCTGAAATCCATTTTCACTGAGCTTGTATATAATGCCAGTAACAGAATCTTTAGAAGATATTCCATCTTCCTTATGAAAAATTAAAATGGCTTGACTTTCCTCAAATCCCATCTTATGAATTGGGTACTTTTAGACTGACTTGCCAGAGAGAACACTGAGTAAGAAATGCGCCCCAGTGTAATTTGGAATAGTGGGAATGTCGGCCCTGCTACAGGTCTGCATGGCTGGCTGGGAGCGCGGGGTCCGGGCCGGTGTCATGCTGGCCACTCAGGCTGTCTCTCGCCCTGCAGGTGGAGCGGGAGAAGGCCATCCTGCTGGCCAGTCTGCAGGAGTCGCAGACGCAGCTGGAGCACACGAAGGGGGCGCTGACAGAGCAGCATGAGCGGGTGCATCGGCTCACGGAGCACGTCAACGCCATGCGGGGCCTGCAGAGCAACAAGGAGCTGCGGGCCGAGCTGGACGGCGAGAAGGGCCGGGACTCCGGGGAGGAGGCCCACGACTACGAGGTGGACATCAACGGCCTGGAGATCCTGGAGTGCAAGTACAGGGTGGCCGTCACAGAGGTGATCGACTTGAAGGCGGAGATTAAGGCCTTGAAGGAGAAGTACAATAAATCTGTGGAAAACTACACCGAGGAGAAGGCCAAGTATGAGAGTCAGATCCAGATGTACGATGAGCAGGTGGCCAGCCTGGAGAAAACCACCAAGGAGAGCAGCGAGAAGGCGGCCCACATGGAGAAGGAGCTGCACAGGATGACCAGCATCGCCAGCGAGAACCACAACACACTCAACACGGCGCAGGACGAGTTGGTGACCTTCAGCGAGGAGCTGGCGCAGCTGTATCACCACGTATGTCTGTGCAACAATGAAACGCCCAACAGGGTGATGCTGGACTACTACCGGCAAAGCAGGGTCACCCGCAGCGGCAGCCTCAAGGGGCCGGACGACCCCAGGGGCCTTCTGTCTCCACGACTGGCCCGGCGGGGTGTGTCCTCTTCAGCGGAAACAAGGACCTCGTCTGAGCCAGTTTCAAAAGAAAACACAGAGGCCAGCAAAGAGCCAAGTCCAACGAAGACGCCCACAATCTCTCCTGTTATTACTGCCCCGCCGTCTTCTCCAGTGTTGGATACAAGTGACATCCGCAAAGAGCCAATGAATATCTACAACCTTAATGCCATAATCCGGGACCAAATCAAACATCTGCAGAAAGCAGTGGACCGGTCCGTGCAGCTCTCTCGGCAAAGGGCCGCGGCGCGGGAGTTGGCCCCCATGATCGACAAAGACAAGGAGGCCTTGATGGAGGAGATCCTGAAGCTCAAGTCGCTGCTGAGCACGAAGCGGGAGCAGATCGCCACGCTGCGGGCCGTGCTGAAGGCCAACAAGCAGGTAACCTCTGCCGGGAAGGCAGGCTGGGGGAGTGCTCAGTGAGCCTAGCTCAGGGCTGTGTCAGGATAAGAGTTGTGGACTCCTGGTCAGTGTACAAGTAAAGTACTCCAGTGCCGGAGCAGAATGTCATGTTGATTTGAGGTGAGAGGGTGGGTGGCATAGGAGGCTCGCTGTGCCCAGCTGGGTGGCAGAAGAGGGGAGACTGGAGGAGCAGACTGGCAGTGGCTGTGTGATCGCAGTCCAAGCAGTGCTGAGCGGAAGTGAGCAGGAAACGGGAGGGCAGAGGTGAAGGGATTGGCATGGCCGTGACATCAGCTCAGGAGACACGGCTGGAAAGACCTCCAGCGGGGTGTCTGGGTGCAGACAGAGTGGGGAATCTGGGGCCGACACATAGACACACGCACACAGATACAGAGTTAGGGGGGACAGATGTGAGACTTGATTTCCAGAGCAACAAGATAGGGCGGGGCGGTCTTGACCTTCACCCCAGACTTGGAAAAGCAGAATACTAGGTAAATGACAAAGTCTCAGGCTCAGGAAGAAGGAAAGACATGAGAGAATCTAAGCTGGGTAATGTTACCGACTCCGGAAATAATTTGGAGCAGCAAGATGAGGAGAGAAAGAGAACGAGGAGGAACTCTTTCTCCTCTGCCCCGTCAGTGACCCAGATTCAGGTTCAGCCAGGAGGCCGGAGCTTTAGCAGCCCATAGAGACCCTGTCCTTTGGTGAGGGAAGTCAGGTGCTACACCATGAGCCGACCGGACTTACTCCTCTGTCTCCTTGGTGACTGAGTTTTCCTACCCTGGAGCTGTACGTGACAGGAAGTGTCTTGAAACAGACCTGCTAGTGCAACTTAGTCCGGAAAGGGCCTCCAGTGACACAAGGTGTGTGCTGATACAGACAACAGTGAGCACCGGATACTTCCTCTCAAATGCGAACGGTGGTCAGTAGCTCAGCCACACTCTCTCTTTGGAGACAGGGTCTTGCTCACATAGCCGAAGCTGGCCTCCAACTTAGGATCCTCCTGCCTCCGCCTCCTGAGCGGGGCGTGCAGTCTCTGGAGAGAGCAGGTGAGCTCTGTGTCAAGGGCCCTCTCCTTTTGTCCTCCTCCTGGGGGATCTGCACTGATCCTGTGTCACAACTTTCTGGTCTTCATCTCCCATCCCCAAAAGCAACATCACGGTTTGCGCTGTGACGAGCTGCAGAGTCTCTCTGGCACAGTAGGACTGTCTCTGCTGTCACTTTAGGGAATAGGAAAGAGTAAGAGGCATGACAAATTGATGAGATACCGGGCTCCAATTTGATTCCAGAATGAAGCAGATTTTTTTCTTCTTTTTTTGTCCTGGAGATTAAACTCCGGACCTTGTCTTTGTAAGACAGGCACTGGAAATACTGAAATGAGTTCCTAGCCCCTACTGTAACTCTTACTGCAGTCCAGAACTCAGTAAGTTAGGGTGGTCTTAACCCAATCAGCTAGATGTGCCTCTAATCCCAGCATTATGGGAGGCTGAGGCAGGAGGATCCTGCGTTTGAAGCCCACACTGAGCAGCTTAACAAGACCCTGTCTCAGAATTTTAAAAAGAGCTGGAGATACAGCATAGTATGACAGACCTGGGTTCAATCTCCAGTACTGAAAAAATAACCCCAAATCACATCAAGGGAAGCCAAGTTAACCTTTATCCAGGACAGGGGAAGTTCTTGGCGAAGTCATTAGGATAATTTCCCTGGCTTCTCCTGGAGGTGGAACATTAGCCTAGAAAACTGGATCTGGAAGAATATCAGAATGCTTAACAGAAGCAGGTGAGAAAGGGTTATCAGCCAGAAGAGACTAATTCGTGAGCATGTTCACTGCTTGCATAGATAGTTGATGGAGAGAGGAGGCAGGTACAAGAACCCAAGTGACCAGCAGTCTCCTGCGTGTTCAGCACAAGCAAGTAGGTGCTCCCCGGCCGGAACGGGCGAGGGCTTCCGAGTGGAGTTCGGGTAGAGCCTGTGGCTCTCAGCGACTATCCACGTGCTTTGGAGCAACTGCCGTGGGCATGAGGCCCAGACTGCACACAGCCCTCACCTGCCCGAGGAGGCTCACGCCTGGGCGCAGGGCGCAGGCCAACTGCAGCAATCTGGTGTGACGTGTGCTGTGACTGGAGCTAAGGGACGTCCAAGGAAACAGCTCGGGTTTCCTACAGGTGCCTTGGAAAAGACTGCACCGAGCAGTCAAATTTGAGTTCTTTTCTTTGTTTTGTTTTTTTTTTCCCCCAGCCCAGGAATGTTCTGTTGCTGAGCTACATCCCTAGCCTGTTTTTATTTTTTGAGACAGAGTCTCACTAAGTTACCCGGCTGGGACTTCAGCTTGGGATTTTCTTTCTTTTTTTTTAGGTTTTTTTGAGACAGGGTCTCACCTTGTGGTTCAGGCTGGCCCTGAGCTCAGCCTCCAACTCACATCACAGCAATCCTCCTGCTTCTGCCTCCCGAGTGCTGGGATGACAGGCGTGAGCCACCACGCCCGGCACTGTGGTGTGTGGTACTGGTTGCTGTTGGGTGTGAGTCTCCACACCCACTATTGTTATGTGGTTACTGGGGATCGAACCCGGGTCCTTGCACTTGTAAGACAGGCGCTGGAACCACTGAGCTAAATCCCCGGCCTGAACTTGGGATTTTCTTTCCTCTGCTTCCCAAGTGCTAGAGTTACAGGATAAGAAATTGTTTTTCCAGGAGAAAGAGAATTCCAGAAGGATAATTCCATACTGAAGGACAGAATCACAGACATAGGGTACTGTGTTAGGGAATGCTCCAGGTCTCTGGCTGGAAATAAGCCTTTTTTATTTAGAAAATCAATACTGCAATGTGTAGAAAATCTAGTAGATGCAGATGTCAGCGTATTTAGTAATGCATTTTAGACACTTAAAATTAATTCTGAAAAAGCTTTGTGTGGCCTGTGGACAAATAGATCTACAAATAAACTGAGTCCGTTTTTGGCATTTTTCACAAACAGTGAGTTATGTGGGATGTGTGTGTGTGTGTGTGTGTGTGTGTGTGTGTGTGTGTGTGTGTGGTGCCAGGAATCAAACTCAAGCCCTGTGCCTCCAAGGTAGGCGCGGTACCACTTGAGCTAAATCCCCAGCCCCTGTGCTTACAAACTGGTCACAGCTCCAGCCTCATAACCTAAACAGAGTCATCTGTTCTAGATGAGTCTATATCTGAACCTTAAAAAAAGAAAAAGAAAAAATTAGACAGTTGATCCCCTCCCCCATCAGTTTCTACATTTTGGATAACTTTCTGAATTCATACTGTTCCTGAAGCCTCTGCTGAGTATTAATGCTATAGAATGTTTAAAAGAATTCTGTGAGTAGCTTCTCTCATTTTAAATTCACTCAGGACTAGCGGGAATTAAACTAGTGGGATTAAAACACTGGCCGCCTCCCCTTGTTAGCACTGGATTAATTAGAGAGGATCTGTACAAGCCGGCCCTTTGCCTAAGAAAGCTGAAACTGTCTGTCCATTTCTACCTCAGAACGACAGCGTTCTCCACCTCTGAACTCTCCCTGGGAAGTCCAGTAATAATGGGGTTTTTTTCACCAGTATTAAAACAGATGATTCGTATAAACCCAGGTTCTCTGTCTTCCCAAACTGAAGAATGAATTTTAGGACCAAGGAGCCATTTCGAAGTGTTTATTAGAAACCCACCTCGGAAGGGCAAGAAGTCCAATGCCCTGTGGACAGGTGGAGGGAGGGGCTCGCCTCAGAGGAAAAGCATTTGGAAGGGTTAGAAAAGAAACTAGCCATCTTGCATTCTCATACTTTGAAGTTGGGTCTGTCTGACCCCAGGCCTGGAGCTCGCTGCCCCGGCACCCCCGAAGGCCTCTGCTCTCTTCGGATGGCAGCTTTGGTCCTTCTCGACTTTACCTTCACGTCTCCAAGCGTGGCATCGCTGCCTAAATTAGCCTTTTACCTCCGTGCACTGGTATCTTTTTCTGACTACTGTTAGGCTGTTCTAACTGCCTATGCGCAGTGACTGTGCTAAACTAAGTAAACTGTAGTAAACTGCTCCAGCTCTGTATTGGATATGTTTGTAAAGTCTGAAGAATGAGCCTGCTTGGTGTACAGTTCAACCTCGGAGTCCACACCACGCGCCGTGCATCCGCCCGGCGGCCCGGAGAGGCCTGGGCTCTTCTGCTCAGATTTGGTCAGTGTGGTTTTAACTTCCCGCTCTGCCTCGCTCGTTCTGGATATGAAACCTGTTAATCCAGGAACTTCAGAGATGCCCCACTCCAAATTCAAGTAGTTGAACTCAACTCACATTTTGGGGCTTCTGGTTTTGTGCCATATGAGGAAGAAGTAAATTTCACTGTGATTCATTGTTCTCAACCAGTTATATTGCGAGACTTAGAACATTCTTGGTTGTCATTTCTTTCCCTTAGATGTACAGTAACCTGGGCTTTTCATTTTCCGTTCTACACTCCTGTTGTAAGTTGCAGAGATCTTTGTCTTTAGTCTATGCCTCAGGCTCACAGAAGACACAAAATTACTTGAGTTCTCACTTGGAAATGGTGCTTTTAAAGATTCTGAATAGAATTCTTGGATGGTTTCACCTTGCTCCTTGTCGCGGTCCGATGCTTGCCTGTGGCAACCTGTGTATGGTACACCCTGGGCTGGGTGGCTGCCGCCCCCTCTGCTCCTCACGCTGGCTTCCAGCACAAACCACACTGTCGGTTCCCAACACGTCCAGCGTTCCTGTGACTTATGGTTGTGTGAACTCTGACCAGACCGGGTCCACTTCCACTGATGGAGGCAGTGCAGCTAGACCGGGCACAAGGGACTGTGTGGCAGTTTCCCATGGCGGAATGGTAAGCTCTGTGGTTTTCTGCTTCAGACTGCAGAGGTGGCCCTCGCTAATCTGAAGAACAAATACGAGAATGAGAAGGCGATGGTGACAGAGACGATGACCAAGCTTCGGAATGAGCTGAAGGCTTTGAAGGAAGATGCTGCCACCTTCTCCTCCTTGAGAGCAATGTTCGCCACAAGGTAATGGGGCTTCTCTACCACTGGGTGAAGGATCTTCACGGGGCCTCTGGGGACCCTGGGCATGGCTGTTGTGTGGTCCCCATGTGAAAGGTACAAAACTTTCTCGCTTGTATTCAGAGCCCTGCTGGACCAAGCAGATTATTGCAGAAAAACACTTTTCGAGGGGCCTCAGCCTGAGGGTGTCCTGAACCTGGGACTTCAAGACGAGCCTGAGCAATGTAGCAAGGCCCAGCCTTTAAAGAGTGAAGAAAATAATCAGTTACTATAATAATATTTTGGTGGTCCTAGGGATTGAACCCAGGGCCTCCTATATGACAGACAAGTGCTCCTACCACTGAACTACATTCTTAGCCCAAGGATTACTTTTTTCAGAAAGAGTTCCCCCCAAAAACCTACTTTCTAAAGCAGACAAATATTTTTCACTGTGTATATTTCCATGACTAAAGTTCATAAAGTTATTCCCCATGAATATTCTTAGAAAATTCTAATTCATTTCTAAAAGGTAATTATCTATACTAACAAATTTTTCACATTACTCCACTAATTACAACAAATACTTATTTCTGTCTCTCCCTATGAGTTTCATTTTCAGGCAGCAGTGTATTTTCTTTTAAAGCTTGAAATAGTTGATGAGCTGTATTGATCTGAGACTTTTTATTGTGGAAATTTCTCTTGTCGGCATAGAGTGCCAAGAAAAAATGTTAAAAGCCACCGAGTATATATTGAGTATGGTTCACATTTGGTACAGAATTCACAAAGCCTCATCTGCAGATGCAGGAACTACTTTACATGGAGCTGATGAAAATGAGAAGAAGCTTTTGAGCTTTCCAGGAGCGCTGTGTGGCTGCCCAGCTTTTTACTAGGAGGGAGAGAGAGCTGAAGGTCCTGTGTGGGGGGCTGCCCTGGGTACGGCAGAGGAGGTGGGCGGCTGAGGCCAGATAGCGTGGGAGCTGGCGTCTGGTTGCAGAGCATGGCGACATCTGGAGATCAGAATCTGTGCCCCCCGGGGGACAGGACAGAGAGCAGAAATGGGCACGGTATCACCGTTTCATGAAGGAAATCAGAATTGCATTTAGAATCAAGAAGATGTCGATTTCCTCTTTGAGAAAGAATATTAAAAAAAAAAACATTTAAAAATATGAAAAATATCTTACATGTGAATTATGCCCAAATAGTTCATTTTCACAGACATTTGTTTTTTTAGGTATTATAACTACCTTCCTCTGTAGGATTAAAAATATTGTCATCTGGCCGATGAATGTTAGTCGAGGCTCCTGAGGGTCACTTGGTGTTTTCGAAGCTCTGACATGTGTGTGGCCCCGCCACACTCCCTGACGCCGAGCTGTACGGGAGACCCCTTTTGGGTTTCCTGTTCTTGGAGACGACCCCGGCATGTGTCGTGTCGGTGTGCACACATTTGGGTTCACCCGCGGTCAGCTGGCACATGAAGGGTTATTGTCATTAATACCATACCGGGTAGAGTCAGTGGAAAGTCAGAAAGAGCATTTCCCCACACAGCTTCTCCCTTCCAAATGCAAGTGAATTTTCCTTCGGGGGGAAGTGGCTCCGTGAGCCCAGGTGTGGAACTGACGATGTTCCCTCTTGCCTCCCGGCTGGCTCCCGCAGCTCAGACCCCCACAGGAATCTCGGGTTCTTTTACCCTCACCGCTTTATCACCTAGTTAAAAAAAAATCAGTATTTTCTATTTCAGGCCAACCTGCCACAATGAAAACAGTGCCAGCTGCAGTCTGCACTAAGCTAAAATGACTATAAAAAGAAGCAAAGCTTTTCTTTATTATCATTCTTTTATATGCTGTAGATTCGTCTGTAACAAGCTCGTCACATTCCTGCAAAGAATTCGCTATTGTTCATTGGGAAGGGCCATCGGGGCTCACTTGAGTGTGCTAGTGACCTAAATATCTAAGTTCCACCCACGTTTGTCGCAGTGGTTCCTCCCTGGTCAGTGGGGGACATGTGGCAGGGCCCCCATGCACCCGCGAAGCCACAGCCAGTCCCTGGACACACGAGCATTCCTATGATCAATTTTAAGTTGTTATAATTGGGCAAGAGATGAACAATAACTGGTAATAAAGGGGAACAATTACAATCCTATGCTGTACTCCTTATGTAAACGTGATCTCTCTCTGTTGGAAGTGGTAAGACGGATAGTAACAGTCGAGGGCTGCCGTTGGCCTCAGCTGACCCAAGCTGGGGATAAAGGCAGACAGCTGTGCTGTTCGACCTGTCCCGGTTCCACTTCGCTCGGTTCCTCCTGACCACTGTGGTGCTTGGTTCCAGATGTGATGAGTACGTCACACAGCTGGATGAAATGCAGAGACAGTTAGCAGCCGCAGAGGACGAGAAGAAGACTCTGAACACTCTGTTACGAATGGCTATCCAGCAAAAACTCGCCCTGACTCAGCGGCTGGAGGACTTAGAGTTTGACCATGAGCAGTCCCGACGCAGCAAAGGCAAAGCGGGGAAGAGCAAGATCGGCAGCCCTAAAGTAAGTGGGGAGGCGTCCGCCACCGCGCCCACCGTAGACACTTACCTCCTGCATAGTCAGGGCCCACAGACACCCCCCATTCGGGGCAGCAGTGGCACTCAGAGGAAAAGGTATGCATGCAGCAATCTTCACAGCATGATGCAGTGGCCAGATTTCAGTTAACCGCTGACGTGAATGTGCTCTTGTGGAGGACAGGGAGGGGGAGGGGAAGCCCAGGTGCCAGCTGGTATCGATGGGCCTTGCTAATGTCGGTCTCTGCAGATAAGAACTTTGTAATAATTGTGTTTATATATTCCTTTCTGCACCCCATCCACACCTTTCAATCATAATTTAATTTTCAAGTGTCTGTTAATATTTTTGCTGCTCTTTGTATGCATATATATATATATGTATATATATACTTCTCCTTTGCCTCCAGCCTGAAAAATGAGTAGAGTGGCTATTAAGACCAAAGGTGTGTTCTATACAAGCTATCATTTTAAAAGTCGTTGTACCTCTGAAAAACGGTGCTCTCTAGCAGCTACTCCTTAATGGAGACAAGATTATGAATATGTTGTCTGGGGGAACTTCTGCCCGTATGCCCAAAGCTGGTGACCGGTGGCCAGGGCGTGTCTGGATTTAGGTAAAATGGAGTGGAAAACAGAGTCCTTTTCTTAAAAGCAAATTTTTGTGCTTTTCAATTTGGCATGTGAATATTGCTCCAAGAAACCACTTGTAAGGTTTTTTAATGGTTTGTTTTTGTGACATTTTTCCTGAATCCTGGCTGTTGAGTTTCTTGTCTGGTGTTTTCCATTACTGTGGTACAATTTTTATTTAAGGAGCCTTTATTTATGAATCAAATAATACGTAGAGCTTCTATCTGTGCTTCGAACTGACTAACTGTGATAAATCTCTTTTCCAGTATCCAAAACAGTTTCCAAATAGGCTTATATCCTGATGTGGAAACTTTAAAAAATTAGCAAGAATCTTAATTTACATATTTAAAAAAATTAAATGCCAATATAAATAATGTTGTCACTGGTGAGGCATTGAAAGGTAATTAAAGTAAAACTTTTTTGTTTCCTATATGTATTTTTCTTGGATCTTCTGCAAGACAATTTTCACCTTCCCTTTGTGATCAGAGCCGTCCCAGGACTTCAGGGGCCTCCTACCTACAGAGTTTATTAAGCGTTCCCCCCGACCCCACCTCCACAGAAACATTTCTTCTGAAGGGCCCCCCTTCCATGAGGGAACTCCTCCAGGGGCACCGGCTCAGCAAGGAAAAAAGGTTAACCGTGGCTCCACCAGGTAAACACTTTTTCCTTGGGTGCATGTGACGCAAGTGGCTAGTTGACGAGACAGATGACTCTCCCCTTCCTTCTGGCCGGTCCCGCCCGCTGTCTGCACAGTCTGTCCCCGCGCTCAGAGTGAAGCCCCTGTGTGCGTAGCTCCCCATTTCCTCCTGACTGCAGCCAGCCAGCCCTCCTCGGGAGTCCAGGGCTTCACCCAGCAGCCCAGGGTGGAACCCCCCCACTAGGAAGGGACAGGCGAGGAAGTCAGCAGCAGGGACAAAGCAGGACACACGCCGAGATCCTGTTTGCAGTTTGGAAGCTCACGGCGATTCTAGCGTGGTCAGATTTTATTTCTCTCTTGCCGGTTTAGTGAAATCTCAGCAGAGAGAACCACATTTATAACCAGGCTTTTAGCCTCATTTCCTTTTGTAGTGACTCAGAATATCTCCTTAGTCATTTACACAAAAGAAAAGTGAACTCCTGGAAGGTTTTGCCCCTCGGGAAGATGTAGGTCTAAGGATAAAGGTTCCTATAATTCGCAAGCCCTCATTGATTTCTATTCTCGGCCTGTCCACAGTTTGCTTTAGCGCCACTATTTTGCATTTTCTTTTTCACATTTCCTATGAAGAAGCCTCAATAAAAAGGCCTCTGATTAATGACAAAGAAAATATGACTTCTAATAAATATAGATCATCCTTCTGCAAAACTCCTACATGCACCAAGAGTCGGTTAGCCGTAGTCGACAGGAAGTGCATGACACAAAATCAGGGCAAGGACAGCTGGGATTTGAATGTTGCAGGAGTAAGAGATGGGACTAACTCAGGTTAGTAGTCAGCAGTTACTTAGACAGGACCTGACGTGAGTATGTGTATTTCTGGCCTCTTTTTAAAGAGGCCCAGTTCTGTGGTCAGGCCGGTCAGCACCCGACTGAGCTTTAGCGGCTGCCACTTAGACAGGGTGAGCTTGTGCTCTGCCACGGTGCCATCGCTCCATTGCTTACGCCCGGCCTCTCGTACTTGTGTCTGTCACCTTCTGGCCTCTGCTGTAGCCTTTGAGTTTGCTGCCTTTGCCACAGTTTTCTGTTTTGATTTTGTTCCTTACTTTGATTTCAGTTCTGACTTGATTTACTTCAATTTTACCTTAATTCTTTCTTGGAAACCTCAGCCTCTCATCTGTAGTGCTTTTCTTCTCTGGTTCGTGTCGTCACCCTGAGGATTGTGAGGGAAGCTGTTATGTTGTCATTTTCAGCACATGTTCAACACTAAGGATGTCTGAGGGAATGGGGATGGCGAGTGGGAGGGGCGTGGTAGCCCAGTGCATGGACGCCATCACTTTCCTGGGGATTTCTGCTTTCTTCAGTCATTTCCTCTTGCTTTAGAACCCTTAGACGGTCCTTGAGTTATTCTGTGACTCACCAAAGTGGTGATTGTTCCTCAGCACCTAACTGCAGTAAAACCCACAAGAATCCTTTTTGATATTCCAAATGAGTTCAGGAACACTGCCTGCTAGTACTTGGAAAGGTAATGGTTAGTAAATAACTCCTATAGTATTTGAAATTTAAAGGTGACAGACCAATAAGGTTAAAATGAATAAATATTAACAATAACTCTGTTCATCTTTGTATGAGCGTTTGGTCCTTCATAAACTCTCCCACGTTGCTAGTCTTTTTTTTTTTTTTTTTTTGAGGCAGGCTTTCACTTTGTATTTCAGGCTGGTCCCAAACTCAGCCTCCAACTCAGCAATCCTCCTGCCTGTGGCTCCTGAGTTCTGAGATTACAGGCATGAGCCACCATGCCCAGCATTGTGGGAGGCATTGTTGTATGTGGATACTGAGGATCAAACCCAGGATGTTGCACTTGGGAGAAGGCAGATACCGGAACCACTGAGCTAAATCTCTGGCCCAAGTTTTCAAAGTCGTTTCTTCACTTTTGTTTCTGATGTTGTGATGGCCTCACTCTTTCCTTCCCCTCTTGTTGGCTGAGAGTTTTCCATGCTTTGTTGACTTGGATGGCCATATGCATTTAACTTCTCATCTGCTCAGAGTTTTCTCAAGAGTGAGATCATGGCTCAGAGCTCAGACATCTTCATGATTTTCACTCCATTTTGATGTAGCAGCCGAGGTTTTAACAGTGTACCGACTTCACAAATACTTTCCCTTCATTCCACAGTATCCACACCTTCACCTTGAAGGCCAGTTAATGTATGTGAAAGAAAAAACCATTACATGGTCTTAAATCTTTACTTTGGAGCACCCGGAAATTATCATCAGCTTCAGAAATGATTTCCATGTACAAGATTAGAAATACAAAGAGGGCTCAGAATCATTACTAGGACAGTCAAAACACATTGATAATAACAGTGTCTTGGTAGAATTTACATTTTAACCATTTACTTGAAGTTAAAATGACAAAAGGAAGTAAAGTTTATAGCTTGACAAATTTTCATTCAAATGTCGTAAATTCATTCAGATTAATCCTTAGTAAATTCTTACCAGGTCAGTCCAATAGCATATTCTAAAAGTCTCTGGTTAAATGAGTTACTATAGAAATTGATCACCTGTACAAATTAATTTGGAGCTTCTAAAAATATCTACATGCTTGACAACATATTATTTTTCTGTCACTAAGCCATATTGGGTAATAATAAATATTATTTGCAACACTTTGTTATATAAAATATTCTTACTAAGCAGAAAAAGGAAGATATGCCACATATATAACCAGATGCAAGAGATAGCTTAAACCTATGAAAAACAATACATCTTGTGAATATTTTATTCATGAGTTTAATATAAATTATTAATTATTATGCAGTTGGCTGGTTGATACCTTAATCATTTTAAAGGACAGTTTCCTATTAACTCTTCAGAATGCTTCTGATGAATGTTTTATAAAATATGTATTTAACATATATTTTTAGGCTATTTTAATTATTTTAGTAAAGAGATAATGGCTTTTTTAAAAAATTCAAACCTTTATTGGTCCATTATGAGTACACATCATCATCGCATTCAACAGTGAGAGTTTGTACCAGAATATGACACGACTTGATTCTCATTTTTCCCTCCCCCACCCCCACACCCCCTATTGCATAAGCTTGGTTTCCTTTTTCTTTATTACTGATAATGAATTTTGTTTTGAAGATCATTGAATAATTATATCAATAAAAGTGAAATTGCTTAATTTATTCTTTAAGAAATAGAACATAAAATGTTTTTGCCCTGTATAAGAGCTACTTCTACGTAGGTTTCATGTCTCTGTCAGCAGAAAAGCCTTCTTACAGAGGCGGCTCTCGGGTGGGCTGTGGGCGGCGGTGCTGCGCCTGTGCCCCGCTGCCCTGCTCCCGCCCGCTGGGGACACCCGGCCTCGTGTCCAGTGAGCCTGTGGGCGCAGCCAGCTCAGGACCTGGCCGTGAAGGGCTGGGAGTGCAGAGGTGACAGGGACTGGAAGCCAGCAGCCGATCAGAGCCGCAGGCCGTGTGCGGGGTGCTCGGAGGAGAGCGGGGGCTCAGCGCAGTGCGGAGGACAGGACAGGAAGCGGGGGTCCAGGGGAGGACCGCACAGTCCCCGCTGGGCGAGGGGCCCGCCTGTGTGCCCCGGAGGTGCCCAGCCCGCCCTGCCGCGTGTTCCTTCCGTCCGGGTCTTGGACGTGGGAAGAGCTCAGAGGATGTTACCTGAACTTCCGGGACTAATGGCTGCAGTAGTTTGCTGCTTCTAAATTATGTTTTTCCGGGAAAGGCTTTCCGATTTCCTGTGGTGCTTAGGCCTTGAAGGAGAAGGAGTGGGTGGGAGGAAAGTCTTCTGCTGAGACCTCTAACCTGTGTGTTCTTCTGTCCTGGGGAGAGAACCCACGGCTTTGAATATGCCGCACAAGTGTTCTGCCAAACCTGGACTCTGGCGCTTACCGTTTTTTCAACATCCCTTATAGAAAATTCTTCCTTCTAGGAGAAGGCATATGTATTGCCTGATGAGTGCTAGAGTTTATTCTCGTTAATTTGGAATCTGGCAAAACAAAAGCTAGTTCAGAAGTACTGACGGGTGGGGAGGTGTAGCTCCCTGGGAGAGCACTCACGGAGCACCACGGTTTCGTGGCTTTGCTCCCCAGCATAGCAAAAAAAGCCACAAGATTATCAGCTACCAATTTTTCTGCATAAAGTAGTGGTTCAGATTTCAGCGTGAATGAATCACTCACAGATTTTTTTTCTTTTGGAGAAAATTAAGGATCTGTTTGACAGTAGGCAGTACAATATCTCCAAGTTGTTTGTTTGTTCCTTTCAGTATGTCTTCAAGTGTAATTTCATTTTTCCAGGAAACTTCTCAGCAGAGCATGGTCTTGAACTGGAATGTGCAGTGTTAAGGATAGCATTTGAGAACTGTATCTGTTAGAACTGGATAAAATCCGAGAAACTGAGCAGTTCATCTGATTTTTCCAACTTGCTCTGTATTTGCTTTGTTTAGATAAACTTATCTCATCATTTTTTATTTTAAAAATTAATTCTTTTGGTGTACAGAATTATAGTCTAATTGAAATACCCTTTACTTTAGTAAAATCTACATAATTTTCCAAGGGAATTACTTCGCTTACACTGCGTGTGTGTCATTTGATTGTTTTAGTATATTCATGCCTAAAGATCAAGACAAAAAGTTTTAAAAATCCATTTTAGAGGAAAGCATTTATCGCTGTGGAGTGTAGAGTAGTGTGGAAAGTTACATGCTTCCTTTGTTTCATTCCTGGTTTATTTTGTAAGTGTATTTTCAGTAGTTAATGACGACTTGGAATTCAGAAGGTGCAGAGTGTACCTAGCAGGCATCACCCCTCCGTCCGGCTGTGCCCGCCCAGCCTTCCACGTCCTGCTGGAAGCGCCCTGCGCCCGTGTGAGCAGATGCATAGAAACAGCTGCACGTAACGAGTGCGGCCGGTGTGTGTGTGCTGCGCCAGCAGCACTGGTGCGGCCACGCCGTGCACGTGCTGCCCTGTCTCTCATTCATCTGGGCTCTCATTTCACATCAACTCATCTTCTTGGCTTTGGTTTTGTTGTTTCTGTTTTGTTGCTTTTTTGAGACAAGGTCTCGTTCCGTATCCCAGGCTGGCCTTGAACTCACAGCGATCCTCCTGCCTCAGCCTCCCTGGTGCTGAGATTACAAATAGGCACCACCGTGCGTGCGTGGCTCTTCTTGATTATTTTTAATCAAAAGAAATTATAGAGGACAAAGAGGAAGCTTGAAGCCTTTAAGAGAGCTTTAAAGTGTCTCCATATGTGAAACAGGAATATTTCTTGCCAAGTAACAAAAATGTCAGCTACCAGATTAACCTTCTAGACCAGAGTGACCCAGTGGAAATATGTCACACATGTAACTTCAAGTTCTCTGCTGGCCACATTACAAAAAGTAAAAAGAAACAAATAAACTTAATTTTAGTAATACGTTTTATTTAACACAGTGCGTTCACCACGAGATGGGCAGAAGCAGCCGGAGCCCTCGGCCGCGTGTCAGTGCCGCATGTTCCTGTGCCTGCCGCCTAAGGACACAGTTCCTGAGGGTCTCACTCACCAGAGAGTTCAGCAAGATGGAGTCTTTGCACAAAAATTAATAACATCCAGTTTAAGATTTAAGATGACACATACTTAGGGTTTTTTTGTTTATTTTGTTTTTGTTGCTGAGACAAGATCTCACCATGTGGTTCAGGCTGGCCTTGAACTCACAGCCTCTGCCTTCCAGCGCTGGGATTACAAGTGTGCCACAACCACACCCAGCTTGTGGTTTCTTTATGCTGGATCAGATATTTGTCGTTGCTGATCAACTCTGTGTCTAAATCAATAATCTTCAAAGAGGTACATATTAGGGGCTGGAGAGATAGCTCAGTGGCGCCACCTGGCGGGCAAGTGCAAGGTCCTGAGTTTGATTCTTAGTGCTGAAAAAAAGTACCAAAAACGACGTACATATTAAATGTTTGTATGTTTTTTATACCTCTTTTATTTGTTAGTAGATCTCCAGAATAAGTACTTAATTCCCCATGTTTAGATATATGCTAATAAAATACATTCCTCAAATATTACTAAAACGATAAAAATAAGTATTTTTAAAAAATTGATATAACCAAGTTGCAAAAAGCCCGTATTTCTTATTTCAAGGAGGAAGTGTTTTGAAAGTGTTTCAAACACATCTCGCCACTTTTAAATGGCACCGTGTAATGTCATGAAAGGTACATTGGAAATACACAGGAGTCTTCAGGTGAGTCCCGAGTGTGTTCCTTCCTGCCGGAGTGCGTGAGGCCGAGGCTGGAGCCCGCTGTGTTCCACGCCGCAGCGCGGGGTCCCCGCAGGCGAGGCAGGGGCCTCTGGCCGCTGCTGCTCCTCCCCTTCCGTCAGGTATCCGTCAGGTATCCCGCGCAGGAACTGCATTTCTTTTTTTTTTTTTTTTAATCTTTATTGGTACATTAAATATACACATCATGATTGCACTCCATAATGGGGATTTGTACCAGTATAAGACACAACTTAATTCTCATTTTTTCCCATAGCTCTACCCACCCTACCACCCCCCCATATACATAAAATTTGTACTGCATTTCTTTAGCACATGCCGCATGCGGAGCCTGTGCACGGCCAGCAGAGGAAACTGAGTAGGCTGCAGCCAAAAGCGACCGGGAGACCCGGAACCCAAGAGAGAACCGAGAGACGCCTCTAGGCTGGTTCCCAGAGCCGGGATCTTCTGGATCCTGCTCTGCTCTCTGCTAGGATCTGCTTCCCCGCGGAGAGCAGCGGCCCAGACCCACCCAGTCCCAGCGGCCCACACCCACCCAGTCCCAGCGGCCCACACCCACCCAGTCCCACCCAGTCCGAGCCTGGCCCACCCTGCGCCCTCGGGGTAGCTGCGCCGCCCTCTCCCATAACAAACTGCACAGTGGGGAGTCCAGAGACAGGCGTGGGACCAAACCCTGCCCTGCGAAAGGCTTTTCCTCCCTGCAGGTATCTGAGAAAACAGCTGAGTAGCTGCACAGGATATCCTGGGAGCCGGAGCCCAGGTGAACCGGTTTCCCTCTGCCCCTGGGAAACAGTGGGGAAGAAATCCTGAAGCGATGTCCTACTCCAAACTGCATTCCCGATATTCTCTCCACGATGAGGACTGGAGCCCCTCGTATGAACCTGTCTCTGCATAGCTATCTAAACAAGTATACTGTCATCTCAACTCTGTTATAGTTTCCACAAAAAGGGAAAGTTTTTCCAAGAGGAAGAATTCCCGTTAATACGTAAGACAGGTTTTGGCAGCGTGAAGTGCTTGCGTGAGCCGCAGGGCGGCGGCTCGGGGTGCTTCCCCGGCTGGCTCAGGCTGCCGGCTTTCCCAGTGCTGCTGCAAAGCAGTGTCCCGGGAGAG
Organism: Petromus typicus; assembly: GCA_004026965.1. Classification (NCBI taxonomy): domain Eukaryota; kingdom Metazoa; phylum Chordata; class Mammalia; order Rodentia; family Petromuridae; genus Petromus; species Petromus typicus. The sequence goes on along the minus strand of PVIR01025379.1, from coordinate 1,282 downwards.
AGCAGTCAGTGTCCTCGGCTCACTCTGGATTCTCCAGCGTGCTGACACCCTGCTTTCTTTCTCAAAGCACAGTCAGCGTCTAAAAATATAGCCATGTTGTTACAGCAGATGTGGACCCCTGGTGGAAGTCGTCTGAGGCGCCCGTCAGCGTGGCCAGCACCCAGCCAGGCATCGCAGCAGCTTGGGGGCTGGATCTTCCATTGAATAGCCCAGGAGCCGCGGTCTCTCGTGAGCTCGGAGCGCTGCCTGAAGCACGCACGTCCCTGTCACGCACACAGGGGTGTGCGGGCTTGTCACTTTGTAGGCCTGTAAGTGGTGTTGAGGTGAGGCTCCTAGCATCCTATACCTGGACCGTTTATGGCGACCGTGGAACTGAATTTCCACATCTGGTCGCCCAGCTAGATTCACAGAACGCCATAGTCACTACAGGACGGGTTCACCCCTGTGCGTGAGGATCCCCCGACACCGTTGTGTCGCTTCCACACCTCTCTGCAGTCATCTGTTGACTGTGTTCAGCAGCGAACCCTAGGGTGCAGAAAGCCCAGGGTGCGAATCCCAGCACCTCACAAAGGGCAGAATGCAACGGACCAGCTGCCTTGGTCATTCCCCACTGCGCTGTGCCAGGAAGGTATGGATAGAAAAAGGAAAAACACAACTCAAAATGGTGGCCTTTATTCTTTCCCTTAAGTGTGAAGTCATGTAGGTGTCATGCAACCGTTTAATTCATGGTCGTTTATTTCTCTCTCAGCCAAAAATCATCATGGATACACTCTCAGGACCACAGATTTTGTTTTTCATGAAATGTACACCTAAAAGCCAAGTTTATCTTCAATTCAGTCATTACAGGACCCCAGTTTTCCCATCTGGTTTTTGGCATTTTGCTTGTTTACATCCCTTCGCGCGTGGTCAGTCCGCAGGTCCGATCTCCTTCCTGTGGACCGTAGAGGGTCGGCCTCGCTCACACAGCTGCCATCAGCCGTTCTCAGGAGACGGCTAGTAGAACTCACAAAACGACTTGTTTATCTTTATGATTGTTCAGTCCTGGGCCTTGAACTTGAGGCTTCCCACACTCCAAGCAAGCAGTCTCCCTTCCAGCTACATCCCAGCCCTGTCTGTCTGGCTTTGAGACAGGATTTCACTGAGTTTCCCAGGCTGAACTTAATCCTCCCAAGCAGCTGAGATTAAAGATGTAGACTTGTGCCCTGCTAGAATAAGGATTTAAAAAAAAACCAAACTTCTGACCTCAAAATTTACATTTAAAGATTTATATTAAGGGCCGGGG
>PVIR01025378.1:0-24891 GCA_004026965.1 Petromus typicus | reverse complement strand
TTATCATGGTATCTGAACTTCCTCTTTTTTGTTATTTGTGGAAACTTGCTGATTTTCATGATGAGTTTTTAGGTGATACAGTGAACCTTATGGGACTTAACTGCTCCAAGTTTAAATTAACATTTGTGTAAATATGCCTGTTACCATTTACTAGACTTGATGATGAATGTAATAACTTGCATTCTACACAGTATTAGCAGTGAATGGCAGAAAGAAAGTTGTCAACAAGAGGAGCTGGCTTAATAGAACAAAAAATAATGAATTGAGATTTATTGTACAACCATTTACTGATTGTTTTTCAGATACTTCTGTACATAATAAAAATACTATTTTCATGCTCTTCTTAAAGAAAATTCAATCCAATAACCTATCAAGCTAACCAAAGCAAGATCAGGTTCTAAATCCTAGTTCTGGTACATATTAGCTATGTAACTTATAGCAAGTAATTATTTGATGTAACTAACCCTAGTTTTGAATGTGGGGATAGAGGAAAAAGAGGAGACATGTACAATATATACATGGAGAAACTTACAGAATCTTTGGACATAGCGATATGCAAATCAAAACAATACTGAAATTTCTTCTTTTGCAGAAAGAATAAGTATTATCTAAGATTCAGCAATGTTACAGAACATTTGTGGGTGTGAATTTCCCATAGAAACTAAAAGGCTTTGTACATAAATGTGCAATATTGTCTGACATATAATAGATATAGATTTTATTTTGTTTGTTTGTTTGTTTTGTTTTTTGAGACAGGGTCTCACTTTTGTTCAGGCTGGCCCTGAGCTCAGCCTCCAACTCACATCACAGCAAGCCTCCTGCCTCTGCCTCCCGAGTGCTGGGATTACAGGCGTGAGCCACCACGCCTGGCACTGTGGTATGTGGTACTGATTGCTGCTGGGTGTGAGTCTCCACACCCAGTATGGTATGTGGTTACCAGGGATTGAACCTGGGTCCTTGCTCTTGCAAGACAGGAGCCGGAACCACTGAGCTAAATCCCCAGCCCAATTTATTAATTCTTTAATAGAACCCTACATTTGTATTTCTAATAAGTCAGATGTTGCTGATGATGCTAGTGCAGAGGATACATATTGAGAACCGCCATTTTAAAACATGACATGTAGTCATTCATTATACAATGGTTTCATTCTTAAAATATGCCCAGGAGACACTGAAAATTAAGAACCATTCAGTTTTACATTTTAAAAATAATTCTCTATATTCCTGTCCTTTTACTCTCAATATCTCTAGGGTGATATGATGACCCCTTATATCAAATATTACAAAAGGAAACAATCCCAAAGAAAATAGAGAACATAGTTTAGTCAAGGAGGATATTTAAAATGAATTGTTTCCAGTATAGGATGAATTCTACAACCTGAAGCTTAGTGACAACCAAGCTGCTAGAATCTTTGGTCTCAGAACTGGACCAGTACTTGAAACAGTTTGTTGTAATCCACTGCCATTGATCATTATTCATCCAGTCTGAGCAGTTTCTAAACTGGTAGGTATACAGTAATATGATGAAGATTACTAATCACATATCCTTTAGTTATTTTAGGGTATCATGAATCAATGTTATTCTTATAAGCCTGTTTTATGATTTATTACATGGAGGGAGGATTATTTTCAGAGCTTCCGCTTACCTTCTGCCAGTATGATGGCTTTTATGCTATTGGTGAAAGGACCAGCATGATGGTATCTGCTAATTACAAGTACATATACTAAAGTTATTTATTCTGTGACTAGAAAAACAACCAGCAGGTGGTTTTGTGAACATGTTGATCCTCTGGGGGCTAGACTTCAGCCAAGATTCTCTTTGTTGTGTGCTACATACATCATTACTCTAAGATGATTGTTGCAGATGCTCAGAGAGGACCAAGGGTTCCTGGGTCCTTTTGTCTAACAGTCTGGAACTGCTTGGATATTTACAGGATAAAATGGCCATTGTCCTCCTTAGAAGGAATAAGAGAGTTCTGATTTGACATAATTGTAGGATATTTCTGCCATCATATCCCTTTCTACAATTAGTTAGGTTCCATATCATAACAAGAAACTAGAAAAAATGTCATTACAGGAGTGACTGTGTATAGCTCCTGTATTATACATATTTGATTCCATTTTATAGTATAAATCAAGGATATATTCTTGGCTCTCTTTCTATCTTAGAACAGTCTTTCATTAACAGTGTTCTGAGTTCTCTTTGAATTAGAGACTGCTGACTGCTTATCCAAGAGCTCTACTAGAGTGAGGGCAGTGGGAGACTGGGAGACAAAAGGGAAATAAGCAGAATAAAAATACGCCACGTACAGGAACCAAAGAACCTCAATGCATATACACGTCTGCCATAGCCATCTGTTAAGATCAGTAACATCTAGAAGAATGACAATGAGGGAAGATGATTTAGAGGAAGAAGAAGGGAAGTGGGAGGAGATTTCAAAAAATAAGCTGAATTATGTAAATGTACTCACTCCCAAGATAATTTTAAATTGTACATACTGTAAATATGTGCTAGTAAAACAATAAGAAACATAAACATACAAATTTAACATGCTGTAGGTTAAAAGAACAAAAAGTTAAATTATGAATAATTTAAATTCTTTAGATTTGTTCAGTAGCCTTGAAAACTCAAGTACTTGCAAGTGAGTGTGTTTTTGAAGAATTTTTTTTTCTTTACAATGCTTTCAATCAATGATGCTCACAGGCAAGTCCAATAAAGTTGCCGTTTAGTAATTCTTATATGGAACAAACTTTGATGTGGCATTAAATCACTTGTACGGACTTCAGTGATCATAAATCTCTCTAGGCATTTTCTGGAAATCTGTTGGCTCAATTAGATGGTGAATTAGCTAAGTTGACAGGGTTCATCCTTTAAAATTATTTAAAGGAGTCAAATAAAAAAAATGAACTATGTACTTTCCCTATCATATGTTTTTATTTTTTTCCAATGATTAAAAATTATACAGGTAAAAATTGTTCCTTAGAGAGAAATTTTCTTTTAGAGACAAACTACTAACTATAAATGGTATTATATAATTATAATTTTATATGCTTCATAGTAGACATTCCCCAGTGGGGGAAAGTTGAAAAAGCATACTTTAAGGTAGGAGGGAAGCCAACTGGATGATTCTTGGGTGAACTGTCGGAAAATTTTATTTCAGCATTACAGTAAATAGCTCCATGGTCTTCAGTATGTCCATATTCATTGTGAGCCTTTTTTCCTTTGTATGAGTAAAATAAGGCAAATATTAGGTATTTTTATCACCTTGTGATGCTGTTCTTTGTGGCAGTATGGCTTAGTACTGCACAGTTGCTTGATAGTAGGATGGATGGATGAATTAAAATCGATTTGATTTATGCTGAAGCTGTGTTATCCTCAACTTAACTTTATTTCACTAAAATTCAGTTTCCTCATGGAGAATATAGAATAATAATGATTATAAGTGCTATTAGAGGGTGTAGATAGGAATGATGTCAGAACTAACCTCACTTGCTGAGGCTTACATATTTAACAGAAGCTTGTCATACACTGTGTAGTTGAGGAAGCTAGCTTTTGTGAAATGATTACATGGATTCATTATCTGCCCTTTAGGATACAGACATTTCCTCGACCTAGAAACAACGGCTAAGACCCTAAGTGGCTTAGATTATATAAGCAACAATGCAATAGTGATTTTTAGGGACCAGATTGCCCCTATAAGTATGCTCAGGAGAAAGACTCCACTTTGGGAAATTCCAATTTTCTCTGCCTTGCAGCACATCCAATTACCTGGAAACTTGTTGCTTATAATGGCGACCTTATAAATAAAGCCTTTGGGTTGACTAACTTTCAGTTCTGACTTCCTCCTGTTCCAGGGGGCCTTGAGCTCTGAGCTAGTTGTCCCTCACTTCCCTACTTTGCTGGAGTGAAATGAGAAAGCAGAAGGAGGAGGGTTACTGGGTATGGAGCCCCTCGAAGACCACCCATGTGATACAAGCTAAGGATAAAAAATTCGGCAGTGTGTTTGGCATTGTTCCTGACGCAAAGAAAACAGCCTGTGAGAAGAAATAGCATTCAGTGAGGGAGCCAGGAGTGGATACTCTAGATTCCAGCTGCCAGATTCATAACCTGCCGCTTCTATACCAGCTGTATGACTTCAGGAGAAACAGTATCCATGCAATTTACTTCCCTTTTCTGAAAAATAATTACAGTGTACTGTTTTCATAAGGTAACTACATAAAGCATTAAGAATAGTCGTTGGCAAGTAGTACCTCTCAAGATGTATTTGTTTGCATTTTAACCTTTGTTTATAATCATGATTCATTAGACTCTATAAAATGCTCATCTGTGTGAAAATCATTGATTTTTGGGTGGATACAAACCACCATATTTTCACATATTTCTGAAAATGAAAATAAATTATGGATTAGGTAAATCATTTAACACAAATGAGAGAGGATGCCAAAGGCTGAGCCTGTTCCCTGGCGAGTGAGTTCAGTGGACTCCGTCCGCACACTGGGCTGGAGAAGCACGGGCAGTGTCACCGCACACGTGCTATCTGTGCGGACGCACCATCCTGCCATCCTCACAGGGACCCGGCCAGAAACTGTTAGCAGGTGCTTTCTGCCATAACATCTCTGGATAGATGGCGCACCTGGCATTCTTTTAACATTTAGGGACTCATGGCTGTTTTGATGAATTTCCTTGGATTCTTGCTTGGGAGCATAGATTAAACGGTAAGAATTGTATAAAGATATTCCTAGGCGATTTTCCATTCTCACTTTCTTCTCTTTAGTATTCAATTCTACTCGTCTTTTCTATATGATGTCTATTAGTAATCTGAAGGAATTGTCACTGGCTGTTAAAACTTCCTGAAAAATAGTTTTGGTGAGTCTGTCCTCACTACTATCATTTAAGGGCTGCTGATTCTGCCCAGAAAATTAATGCAGTGGTAGGAAGATTTGTGGAGGAGTTGGGAACACCCAGGCATTGAATGGAGCTTTGTAAAAAAAATTCGTGCAGATATTTCCCCTATCATACAACCATCATTCCTGAACTCTAGGAATGCTGTCATCTTTCTGTTGTACTTGTTTGGGAGACGAGCCCCTCAAAGCAGAGACAGCTATTGTTATCTATTAAAAATCATTCTGTGGTAAATACAGTATGACTCTTTTGAGAAAATTAAACATTCTGTATTACCTAGTTTAGTTCTTCTAACCAGCAGACACATTATAGGGGGGTGGTTGCAATGAAATTCTTATAATCAGTTGGAACAAATATTATTATTGGCTTCTTTGAATTCATTCAGTAATACAAGATGCTTTGGAACTGTCACAGAAAGGAAACATATAACATTTAACACCTGAAGTATATGGAATTAAATAAATTTATTACTCAGAACAGATTTTACTTTTGACAAATTTCTTTATTTTATTTTTATTTTTTTGAGACAGGGTCGAGCTTTGTAGTTCAGGCTGGCCCTGAGCTCAGCCTCCAACTCACATCACAGCAATCCTCCTGCCTCTGCCTCCCAAGTGCTGGGATTACAGGCATGAGCCACCACGCCCGGCACTGTGGTATGTGGTACTGATTGCTGCTGGGCGTGAGTCTCCACACCCAGTATGGTATGTGGTTACCAGGGAATTGAACTGGGGCCCTTGTGCTTGCAAGACAGGAGATAGAACCACTAAGCTAAATCCCTGGCCCTTGACAAATTTCTTAATGTTTTAAATGTTCAGTTCCTCATCTGTAAAACAGGGAAATTAATAGCAGAGTTTTGGTACTGTTTGAAATATTAAATTACTGGACTGTCAACACAATGTGTGGCATATTATAACCCCACATGACAGTGATATTAGAATTAAATATAATAGTACTTAATTTACTAGTGCTACAGGTAAGGGGGATGAACACTAGTTCTCTTCTGTTTTCATTAGAGCATGTACATATTGAATCAGGGAGTCATTAATTCCATCAATGAAAGAATCCCAAGAGACCGCCTAGTCCAGTCTACTTCTGCCCAGACAGAAGTATTATGATTGTTATTATTGCTGTTCTTTTCAGTTAGTGTATGAGCAAAGTGAGGCCTACAGATGGTAGCTAGGTTGCACATTGTGGACAAAAATGGAATCTTGATTCAAACCACCTCTTCTTTAATGTAATGTGTTTTTTTATTTCTTGATATTATGTAAATGAAGTGGTACTTTTCTACTAGCAAACATTGACAGCTTATAATTGTTAAATATTGTGAGTTTCCTGAAGTGGATTTTTAGATAAATATAGTATTTGTAATGTGCCATTGACATGTCATCTCTTCCCACAAGTTTGTTCTCCCTGTATAAAATCATGCAAATGCCTCTGATGATGCTGTGCTGCAGTTCCACTGCTGCTCCCTCGGTTACCCAATAAGAACTCCAAGTGATGTCAAATATCATTTGGACAATTCCTTTCCTCACTCAGGAAGAAAAGAATCATTAACAGTGTCATGAATTTTAGTCTTCTGATTCTGAAAACAAGATTCTAATTGGAAATAGTTTTAAAAGTAGGCAACTTTCTGTGTGACAACTTTCTGTATGTTTACTAAATTGCTTGAAGCTCAAATACTAGTTTGCACACCATGCTTTGGTGTGTTTTTCTAAACTCCATGATTACTTGAGGAAAATGACTTTATGCTATTGCAGTTAACTACAAAATAGCTTTCATTAAACTTAAGTTTGGTAAGTGAAAAATTACTGCATTTACTTTGATATTTGTAAAGTAATATGATTAGCATCTTTTCCTGGAAGTTTTCCTCCATGAAGTAATAACATTAATTATAATTGGGTCATATTTCACCTACTGATATGGTCCTTATCTGCTGTTTGTAGACCGCATATTTTAATGCTTACTCTGACAACAGTAATTCTACCACTTGCACGAATGGCAACAGTTTGAATATTGTTATTTTTAAGACTTTATTATTTTCAATTGCTGAGTAGCAAAAAATGTTAGGAAATATTTTCTCTTTTTTGCTAGAGTATGAAAAAATGTATATAGAGAAAGATAGCTTCTAAGAGACAGAAGGGGAACGAGAAAATGGGCTACCCCCAGGAAATCTTTCCTTGAATTGAAACCATGCCAAAAATCCTCCTCAATACATTTCTGTGTGGTCATTAAAATTCTTGCTTTCTACTTGCTACAGTATGAATGCATTAATTACTTTGTTTTGTGTTTGAAACATCTTTTTTACATCATATAACCCTCTGAAATTTTACTTTTCTGGAAAAGTTTCAGCATAAAGAATTGTTTATTACTTCTGCTGACTTAACTTTGAAGTCTGATAATTTCTCTGGATATATTCTTGGCTGGATAGTACATGTCATGTTTCTGCGTTTATCTCCCATTAAGCATGAACATTTGTGATTTAATAGGACATGATATTCAAAAGTGTTATCTGCTAGATTGTTACATTCTTTATCAAGAAATCACAGGATTGCACTTAAAATTTTCCATAATACATTTCAGGTTTTGCCAAGAAAATATGTATATTTATGATAAAAATAAAGATTTGACATAGAAAACTGATGTTTTCTAATAGTGAATGTTCTGCTAAATACTTACTATACTTCATTATATCCTAGATATCCTTGTTTCCAATCCTATGTATGATGTTTCTCAGGTATTTGTTTCCTAGTCTACATCACACAGCCACATTTATTTAGAGAATGTTTGTACGGTGGAAAGTATTGTTGGAAAGTGGTTGTAAGTCACAATGCAATAACAAATGATATTACTATTGATTTGAAAATTGTCATTATTTATGAAAAGAGTGGAAAACTTTAAATAAATAAGTGAACAATTTAACCCATTGGAGACAAAATGTAACATTAAAGTAATTAAAATGTAAATTAATAATAGATATGTTAACATATTTACAATAAAATTGAACAAACAAAAATATTCAAGTCAATTGAACAGAATTGAAATTGCTAAAGAAATATGAAATTTTATAGTGAGTAGCTTAAAGACACAATAATAAACCAAGAAAGATGCTTGTTATAGAACATCAGTTCTTTGTAAAATAATTGAGCTCCTCCACGAGCTTCTGATTCTACTCTAAGCAGGGAAATTGTGAAGCAATAATTCCTATTAACTCCAGAATTCTATTCTATTTTATGTGAAAATAATCTCTCGTGATAAATGTGAGCATTTTATACCTATTTTTGTTTTCTAATGAGCTATCAAGCAAAATTACCTACAAACATATTAATAGTTATCAACCATCTCATGACCTTCCTCAATCTATATACACTTCTGCTTGTTTGTATACACACTACTGCCTACCCAAACATCTCTAAAACCCCCAACACTAACTTTATTCCAGCTATAAAGTGACCACAGCAGAGTCTTCCTTCCTGTCTACTTTATTTCTGTTAACATATCTCTTGTCTCTTTCTCTTCCCATTTGGCAAACTCCTTTTTTTTTTTTTTTTTTTTTTTTTAGTTTAGTTTTTTGAAATAAGGTCTCACATTTTTCATAGTTCAGGATGGTCCTGAACTCAGCTTCAGACTCAGCAATCCTCCTGCCTCTGCCTCCCAAGTGCTGGGATTCCAGGCATGAGCCACCATACTTGGCATTGTGGTATGTGTTACTGATTGCTGGTGGGCTTGAGTCACTATGCCTGGCATGGTTGTATGTGGTTAGCAGGAAACAAACCCAGGACCTTGCACTTGTCATTTATACATGTTTGCTTCTGCTCACATTGTTTTAACCAGTAGAAATTCTTTCTTTACAACATAGTGGCTGAAGATTCAGTTGAATAGCATGAAGGGATGTGCAGAATCTATGAACAAATAAAACCAAATCTCTGGAAAACAGAGGGTAACTAAGGAGATCTTCATATCAACCACACATCCTATTCCCTATGTTTGACTTCATCCTTTTGCACCAAAAATAAAAAAAAAAAGAAAAATAAAAGGATCTACAAGAGTTGATAGAAAATGCCAGATAACTAATATGTACAAAATGATTAGAGTAAATAAGATTATTTCAAAGAGGACATAATTCCCCGAGATAGTGGAACTAACATACATACTGACCAATGAGGATATGGGAACAAATAAAAAAAAAACTGGAAAAATTGACCAGAAAGTTTTCAAAATATCCTCCATTAAGAGGCTTAAGGAATAGACACTTCAGAGAAGAAATAAAAATGACCAATAAATATATAAAGAAGTACTCAACATTGAACATGAGATTCACCTTACCCCAGGAAAAATGGCTATCATCATGAAATCAATAATAATAAATGCTTGTGAGGCTGCAGGGAAAAAAGATCTCTTTCTAAATAATTGGTGGAAAAGTAAATTGGTCCAATCAGTATGGAAATCATTAAGGAGATTCTTAGAAAAATCTAAAACTAGAACTTTTATTCAATGTAGCTATTCCCTTTTTAGGTATCTTCTCAAAAGAGATAGTTATAATATTGCAGTGATCATGCATTTCATGTTTAAAGCAGCAAAATTTGTAATAGCTCACAGAAGTGAACTATATATCTATCAACAGATGGATAGACAAAGAAAATATGATATTTGTGAATGAAGAAATACTGTTGTAGTACAAAGAAGCATTACGTTGAATCATTTGTAGGAAAATGAATTCACATTTAATCTGTAATGTTAAGTGAAGTATGTCAGGTACATAATCTTAAAAATAATGTAGTTTCTCTTATGCAATTAACTCTATAAATAAATCAATGTGTACATAAAATATATACCATAAGAAATAAAGAGATAGGTATTTTTCAAAAGTGAGAGGGACCAAGAGAAAGTGAGAGGAGCCAGCAGGTGGGAAAAAGGAAATAAAAAGAATTCAGATATGTCAGGAACATGTGCCAACTTCCCACAATGAATAGTAATAAACACAAACAAATAGTAATAAAAATACCTTTTATTTCACTAGAAACTATGTATTTATACATCTTTATCTATTACATATCTGTCTATCCATGTATCTGTTTTGGTTTAGACCAAAACACCTCCTGAAAGGCAAATGTATTCTGAGGTGGGACTTTTGCAAAGGAATTATTACTCCTTTGATAAGTTTATAGTTGAACGACCATTCAGAGTTAGGGTCTATTTTCAGGAAGTAGGTCAATGAAGGAATAACATTCAAAAGTGTTTCCCTGCCTTCCTCCTTCTTACTTTCCATGTGATCAACACATTTTTATCCCAACACACACTCCCTGCCATGATGTTCAACCTTTCTTCACGTCTACAGTAACACACACAAGTAACCAACGGTTGAGACCTCTGAAACCATGAAAAAATATATATCTTTCCTTCTTTGAGTTAATTTATCATAGGTATTTTGTCACACTTATATAAGGCTGACAGATATACATGTGCATGCCAAGACATAGACATATGAGAAACTGTTAATTGCCTTTCATCTATCAAGCATCATGTTTTTGTCCTGGACTGTCCTATTAAAAAAATCACTTCACTCGGTTGCTGACGATTAGTTTTGTTTCTATTTTTCTTTCACATATAGCATGTTACTTATTGTGTAGTTATCTCATTTATTACTCCATAATGCACCACAAATACCTTGTATTCTTTTCATTTTGTCTATTGCTATGGTCTAAGGCACAACCATCTTTTGTATGGCTCACTTCAATAGTTTTTTTTAAAATTTAAATCTTTATTGGTACATTACCAATACACATCATCATCACATGCAACATTATGCTTCCCTCTGCTTGACCAACCCAATATATACTGTTAAGTAGTAAGAGATATATGAGGAGCACAAGTTTTAAAAACCTATGCAAATCAGGAGTGTAGTTAACATGTGATTTAGTATTGTCTTCTATGCTCAAGGCTCTTTGCTTTCTTTTTGATTTAACTCACTTTTATTATCACTAAATCTAAATACTGATACTCTTTTGAAAGTCTTGGACCACTTTTTCCATTTCAGTATACTGAGTTAGGGGCTTCTCTATATTCTAAAGCATTTCATGTGTCCTTCTATAAAAGTATGTCATTTTCTTTAGTATATTTGCTAATTGACTCATATTTGTTTTGCTTACTAGGCTATGGTTGCTTGAAGTCAGTCTGTGACTTTCACTCACATGTGGACTGTACTACTTGCTAAAAAATTAGTGCTCCATAAGTAGTACTCATTCAAGTCATTCGCAGAAGAATGAGTGAATAAATAGATATAGGTTAAGATGATTAGGAAATGCTTTGTGAAGGAGGCAATGCTAGCCTTAGAATTTGAATGACAGGCAATAGGAAATGCCAACATGAATTCATTAGAAAAATTGATTGTTGATTTATCAATTTGTAGCAAAACTTTTAGCCAGTTTGCCTCTTGGAATCATTTGAATGAGGCAAATAAATATATTAACTGTATTGTTTTTTGCTTTGTCCAGATCCATAATTTTTCTGAATTTAGAACATGATCAGTCGAACTTTTTCAACTATGGAATTTTTAGCATCTTTGAAGACATTACCTCAATAGGTGTTCTGCTTAGATTCTAAATATATTAATAATAACAATCAATAACAGAGAAAAGTCTTTGGATAAGTCATTGTTCATTTCTTTTCATGAGTAACTGAGCATTTTAAGGTCTAAGGATCAATGAGATAGTAATTTAGATTCATAAATCTAAATATACCACATCGTCGTTAGAATCATGAGATTAACTCTGTCCCTCAACAGAGATTAAAATTTATTATATTATAAATTTATAAGCTCAACAGTCTGCCTTATCTTTAAAGAAAATACTGCCAGTAAAGATGCAGGGATTCATAAACAGAAAGTTTATATATGTTAATTTAAAAAAGAGTGCTAGTTGCATGAAAACTGGTATCCATTTGCATTTTATAAACTCATTCAAAGGAAAAGTTTATGTAAGTATATACTGCATTAATATTTTGTACATTTGTCTGTTTCCTTGTACACAGTTCTGTATGCATGCACATGAATATACATGGATACCCATAAAATATGTGTTTGTATATATATATATATATATATATATATATATGTGTGTGTGTGTGTGTGTGTGTGTGTATTAGATTTTATTCTTTGACTTTATATTATAATAAAATTTGCCCTTGATTTCATATTTTGAATAATATAAAACACTACATGAAAAATTGAAACCTTTTCTGCTTTCCTTCATCGTGCCACTCTCCTTTCCAGAAGAGCATATACCCTACCTTCCTATGTTAATATTTAGTAGTTACAACCTGTATTAGTATTTTTGTTTAGAGGAACAGAATTAATATAAAATATATGTATAATTTTGCCAGGGGATTTGGTACACAGGCTCACAGGATCAGAGGAAGAGAAGTGCACCATGGCTGTGTGTGGGATAAGAGGTGTGAGAATCCACAGTGTCGGCCCATGCCAGAAGATCCAATAGTTGTTCAGCCCAAGAATATGGAAGAGAGAGCAAATTTTTCCCACATTGTCGGTTGCATTTTCACTCTGTTGGTTTCTCTTTCTGTGCAGAAGCTCTTAGTAATATGTTGATTCTGCTAGTTGGGAAATAATTTTTTATTAGCTGTTCTTCAGATAAAGGAATACTATCAAGAATGTATAAAGAACCAGAAAAAAATCAGACCCCCAGATTTAAAGACCCAGTTCAAAAATGGGCACCTGAAGTAAATAGCCATTTTTTCAGGTGAAGTAAAAGCAGTAAAGAAACTTATAAAAAATGTTCAATATCACTGGTCATTTGAGAGATGCAGATGAAACAGCACTGAGACAGAAAGAATGGCTATTATCAAGAAATTAACTGGTAACAAATGCTGGTGTGGCTATGAGGAGAAAGGAACCCTTCTGCGCTGTTGGCAGGAATACAGTGTGGTGCACCCACTTGACAGTCCATGTGGAGAGTCTTTTGTTCATACAAAAGACAAATTAACTTCTTTAATTTTTAATCACAAAATTGCTGATACAACACACTTTTCTCTGAAAGATGAACTAGAATTGGATTTTTATTATAATGTACAGCTTTCCAGACTTGTTGCATAGTTGCCAATTTAGATTTTCCCTATTTTCTGTCAAGTCAGTTCCATCTGGCATTCATACATATAATCTCTTATAAATCTATCTTTTCACTAAATACATTACAGGAAGTTTTAACACATTATTGAAATTATAGTTGTATAGTTTTCCCTTTTTTCTCTTAAATTTTCTTTTTAAAAAAATTTGTGATTCTATTAAATGGATGAAGGAATGAATGATCACCTGAACCTTTAATGTATCTTATTTCCTCTTTTTCCAAATTCTGAAAGAGCTCATAACTAACCCAAGAGGAAAAATTTGATTAAAATAATATGAATTTAACTGGTTAATCTATGAACAATTTTAGTTTTAGGAATCACATTTGAAATTTCCAAATAACTTCATCTTTATAAGCTAACTTTCATTTTCCATTATAGTCTTTATTTTTCTCTTGATGAAGTATCTTCTTTTATTTCTCTTTGCTTCCTTAAATTTTCTATGTTTTTTTAATGTCACTTATTTCTGTTGCTCATCTCCACTTTGCTGTCATGAACTCTGAGGTTTCTTCAAGTACCTGACAATCCTTGCCTGCCTGTTGATATATGTTTGATCCTTTCTTTCTTCACGTTTATGAATAAGCAGCTTGATAGACACAGAGAGAGCACGTGGGTTCCTCTCGAGTTTATTTCTCTTATATCTTCTCTCCTATGTAGGAGAGTTGTGTGTTCTGTGTGTTTTATTATATCGCAGACATTTGGGGTGATCTTACATCATGACTAAGAACATAGAGCTCAAACAAGACCCTGTGTTTAAATTTCAGATCTGATTATATTACCTGTCTGAATTTAAGCAAGTTACTTAACACTTATGTGTATTAGTTCCCTTGTTCTTTAATAGTAATAATAGTACCTCTTATATGGTGTTGTGAAAGTGAACTGAATTAATTTATGTAAATAATTTAAAGCACTACATATTGTATGGAGGTTTGAGATACAAAAACCATATAACAAAATGAAAGACTCAAATGTGAAATTACTAAGACATATTAGAAGTAATTTAGCATATTTTTGCTTTAGGCATAACTTCCTACCTTTTTCTTCCATTTTTCATCCCTTTAAGTTTTATAGAAATTTAGAGATGCTTTCATCTGTTTTGGTTTTCTTTTGAGCATGAAGACTGTTGCTGCTTTCTGTAAGAAAAACACTGTAGAAGGCAGTTTATTGATTCATCCTGAGGCCAAACATTGGGCATGTTTTCCTGGCTTGGAGGATGGCACTAAAGTAAAGAAGTGCCACCTAATGATGGAGATTGGATCGTCAGTAAATACCTTGACTGCTGCTAGCATTTGAGTTTTCTCTTACAAAACATGAGCTAGAGGCTTTTTAAAGTCTAGTCTGAGGAAAAACTCTCACCTTTGGCTGTTCATATTATGGGCTGTGACTATTTCTTCTTGAGTTACTCAATCAATTTGATTCTATTTGCTTATTGATTGTTGGATCAGGAATTTAGCTAAATGGTTCTGGCACCTGCTTCAAAAGCTCAAGGTCATGATTTTGATCCTTGGTACCAAAATAAATTGCAAATTGTTTGGAAAAATCAACTTCAGTGTGCAAATGAAAGATAATTTCATTTTAAGAACTGTTTATGGTTACTCAAATTTACTTATTCTTACTATTATTACCTAATATAGAGGAAGAAGAGAAAACAAAAGCATGCTTGGTGTACCGAGTTTAACCACAGCTCATGTAAAGATATAACAAGATAAAACAGCCTTCCAAGAACTGAAATAATTTTTTTTAGCTTACTATGACACCTTCCTCAAAAGAAATACATTTCTACACTCCTTGTAGCTTTCTTTTTGCTGTAAAAATACTTATTTGAAGGTTCATCTCCCTGCAGTAATTGGATTAAAGTGAGAAAAATATGATTCATCATAAAACAATTTAAAATTATGAAAATAAGACTTAAAATATCACTTGCAATAACTAAAAAGACACGTGATTGACAGAATCAGTTGTTATAATCCATGTGATCTTCTGGAGAGTAGATTCTCACTATGGGCAGCTCATAAAGGATGATAATTGTCAGGAACGGCAGACCACTTACTGGATTTAAGACTTACTGGGATTTACTTAATTGGATTTGAGAATGTTGGCCCTGTCCTGTGGAATCAAGTACTGGGATTCTTGTGGACATCTGCCTCACCCTGTGGGATTTTAAACTACAAGGATTACTGCACTAGGATTATTGGCCTTAGGATTTACTGGGACTTACTGGAATTTAAGAATGTCTGTCCTGCCCCATGTAATCTTCAACTACAGGAATTATTGTAGGACCACCCTGTTTTATGCATGCTAGTGATTATGGGTTGAAGGCTTGGTACCAAATGAAAGTGCAGGTGAGCTTGGGTTACAAGTTCTGCTCCTGCTTCTGCTGCTGCAGTATTTGGCCTTTGGCTGCCACTTCTCAGAGTAGCAAGAGTCGAACCTCGGCTCAGCCTTTTCCCTCAAGGTTCTGGTTTTGTTGTTTTTTGGTTATTAATCCTTTAACTGTGAGACTATCGGGGGATAGGAGTTTGCCATGAGGGTTCTGGCTGCGTCCTCTTCCCCAGATTCCCATAGTTGGAGAAAATTTGTTTGTTTTTGTGGTAGGGGGATTGAACCCTAGATCTTGTGCTTCCTAGCCACATGCTCTACCACTTAGTTACATCTTTAGCCGTGGCTCTTTTATTTTGTCTTATCTTTACATGAGTTCTGGTTAAATTTGGTACACCTCACATGCTTTTGTTTTCTCCCTTTCCTTTATAGTAGGTAATAAAGATTTTTAAATTCTAGAGTTTTACCCCACCAGAGAGGACCTGTAATTCTTGTGCAAGAAAAAAAAAAATCAAAATCAATCTTTGGCACTATTATAAATAACAATTAAACTGACCATGCATGATGATGAACATACAGAGAGGAGTCTGACAGCCAGGACAGAAAAGTGAACTTTGTATTTCTGTTATATGTGTGAGGAATGCAAATACTGTCAGGACAAAATTTTGGTAGTGAGTCAGTGGTATCAGGATATTGTCTCTTTGTTATTCTGAATCATGGTAAAAGGAATCAAAGTTATGTTTTGTTTTTCCTGAGGAGTATTCTCATTTACAAATTAAAGGCAAAGATGACATGCATTCCAAATGCACCAGAGATTATCCTATATGATATTAACATGATACTACATAACATATATCATTTATTACATTAGTTTTCCTATAGTTAATAATCATATAGATATTACCTTGCCATATTAAAAGAATACTTCTACAATATTCAGGAAATATTCTCTCCTCTCCCACAAAAACAAAATTCAGATGAAAATAATTAACTCTTTTAATGCTGAGTAATTTACCATTTCTGGTTCCAAAGAACTTATGATACTGATCAAGCATACTTTGTCATTTCTGGGAGGTTGTTCAAACAGCCCTGCTAACGTAGAGACTACAGCACTGAAGATTCCCTCTCTCCCAGCACTCTTCCAAGTATCAATGTTTAGAAAAAAAACTTAAATAGGGAGTTGTATTTATCAAGAGAGCTCAGGATGAATGCTATGAAAACATAACTCATCATACCAGGAGGTGGAACTGTCTTGTACACTGTTCTATACTTATGGCCAAGTATAAGTTTAAATGAACTTTATGAAAATAATTAATCAAAATGTCAGTATCCTCACATTACCCATATGGGAAAAGGAACTAAAGATACTGCTATATCTGGAAGGAAGATATTACTAAGTATTAAGATGTGTACAATATTTAGGAAGAAAAAAAATACCCAAAAAGCACATTAAATGGACAAAGATTTCCATTTGGTACACATACAAAATTGGAATTTAAAAAACCCCTTTATTTGGTATGTCTAGAATTAAAAATGGCACCAAGCTGGTTTTCAGACAGTTCTTTCTCTGTGCCCAAGGCAAAATAGGTGTATTTTGATTCTAGTGGTGTGTATTCTCAAATACGAGAAGGTTCTTTTCTACTGAGTCATTGGACAGAAAAAAGCTTCAGTAAGAATGAGAAGAGAGATCAAAAGAGTGAAAGTCTGAAATGCTTTATTACAGAATAAATATATCCAACTTTATAAACACATACACACATCTTACCAATCAACAGTAAATAATATACAGTGCTGTCTTTCTTCTTTGAATCCACTCTCTTCCCCACTCACATAGGATGTCTATTCTACAGAGAAAAATTTTTATTCAGGGTGATTAGTTTTCTTATATACTGTAAACAAGAGACACCCTAAGTGAAATCAAGAAAAGGCACTTTTCTAATAGGAACAGCTCTATCATGAGTGTTATTGCATGTGTGTGTGTGTGTGTGTGTGTGTGTGTGTGTGTGTGTGTGTGTTCAAGGCACCAGCCTTATGAGTGCCTACAGACTGTATGAAGAACAAAGCAAGAACTGCCTATTCATGCTTCCATCAACAGAGTGGTATTGTTAACAAAACTGGTATTCTGCCGATGTCTGAGAAATCTAAATGAAATTGACATTTTGCTTTGGAAAAAAGTAAGGATGGGAATTATTTTTCTTATTGTGTGTCAACGTGTGTTGGATAAATCCACTTAATGTGGAATTCATGTCTTTAATCACTTGAAGTAGAATATCTGTGGTTACTATCACATTTTATCAAACATGTAACTATCAATCACTTGGGAGAATTACACACAGTGAATCTTTATCTGTAGACCAGTATGATAAAATCAGTGCACTCCATTTTGATAGAATGCTTTCTTAGAGTTACATTCATAGAGAGAATCATACTACACTTATCTATTTTTGGAGACAAGAAGCAATAATAATAGGTGCTATTTGCTGAGAGCTTGCTTTGTGTGAGCATTTGTAACATGTTTTAAACACATCAACTTGTTTAGTCCTCAAATCCATTACTTAGGACTAATATTAAATTTTTCTCCCCTGATAATGTAACACACCTACCGTGGTTAACCTTGTGAAATTGATTTTATATCACATTTTTGTAGTTGTAAGAGAATTCTTTGGGAACATATAGGAAGCTCCTGTAATGAATTTTTTAAAATTATCTTTATTGGTACATTAAATATACACATCATGATTGCACTCCATAATGGGGATTTGTACCAGTATAAGACACAACTTAATTCTCATTTTTTCCCATAGCCCCACCCACCCTACCAGCCCCCCATATATATAAAATTTGTTTCCTTACTTTTTTGTTACAATCTCCTGTAATGAATTTTGAAGCGCAGACTGAGGACACGCACATTGCTCTTGCATCAGTAATAGGAGGCACAGTTGTTCTATTTAAGTGAAGATTATATTAATAACAAAATCAAATACACACTCAAGCAGGAGAAATATATAAAGAGAAATTTCAGATAGCCACATGCAGTCCCTCAAAATTTCAACAAAATGTGTTCATTACCTGGAAATATCTTGCTTAGTCTCATTTATATGGTCAAAATTGTTGAATCCTAAAGTTCATGAGTGAAATTCTCTTTTTAACTTTACATAGGACATATTTTTCTCAGTCTCATTTTTTTAAAGTTGAATCAGTAGATTGTTTTATCTATGCATATATGCATTGTTGATATATTTATGGTAGTTTGTCTTGTTTTATCTATGCATATATGCATTATTGATATATTTATGGTAGTCTGTCTCGTGCTCCAAGACTATGTTGACAATTTAATCTTTTTTTTGGCCCTGCTATTTTTACATTACATGTATTTACATGCAGAATATTTCAGTGTCCAACAAACCTCCTAAGTTATAAATCTAACCAGGTCTTAGTGTCTCTGACGGTGCCTACTTTTGCATACATAGAGTTCAGCAGAGCAGTAAGTTGCTAGGTCTCCGGGACTAGTTCACAAACACAGTATTTGGCAGAGATGAAATGAATTGAGGAGGAATAAATGTTGTTGTGGAGAAAGCAAAGAGGAAAGAACCTTTCCTTTATTACAGGATACATGATCTGAGGAACTAGTGATTAAGCTGTGGGCTCACTGTGCATTTAGGCGGTGCCATTCTTCTTCAAAAGGAAATCTCTTTATATGTTTTGTTTAAGTGTGTTGATTCACAGCTAGTATATCTGTAGTCCCAAAGCAAAAAATTCTGGGCATATGGTTGCGTTCTGTCCTGTAGGCAGAAAAGATAACATCAGAATCCAAAAATATACATGTATCATCTGAGAAATCTGTGATATAATGGAAATAACTTAAAATATAAAATCTAAGAGTTTAAATTGTGAATTTAAAGAAACTTCACTGTCTTAAATCATAGAATTACTCTTCATATTTGACACTATAAACCTTAAAGTATTTGTAAACTATATTCTTTTTACTATCAATTCTAAATATTTGAATTCCTAACATAGTATTACTTTGTTACTTAATATCATGAGGATTATTTACAACAATTATAAGATTTAGTCATGTTTTTTTCCTTTTCTCCTATTTCTCCATATACATCCACTGGCATTTTGATAATTTGTTCAATATCACAGAGTTTATAAAATACTGGAGGTCAGATTATATTCTAATGTGTCAGATAGCAAAATGTACACTTGAAGAAGTGTTACATTATACTGTTTAATTGCTAGAAAAATAACCTTTTTATTAATAGCTCATTAATTGGCTTTCTTTTTAAAATTTCCTTTATGCATTTTTCTGCCTGATACTATGAGTACAGTTTAGAAGTATTTTGCATGTTAGTGTGAATATTTGTTTCATATTACAGTTAAATAATCTGGTCTTAATTAAACATATAAATATATTAAGAAGTCTAGATATTCTAAGCTGAGCCATGTAAGGCTACAACTAACTTTACTTCTAGTATTTTAGAAACTAAAGCTTTGGGGCAAATGAGTGATTATTATATGTCAACTCAATTTTGTAATAATATACTATGTCCTTGCATGTGGAATTTAATATATTTACATAGCCCCTTTAGATACTGATCTACTTGCTGACTCTAGGAAAGAAATGACTCAATAATAGAAAAAAATAAAATAAAATTTAAAAAGATAGAAATGAAAGAAAAGAAAGGAAGGGGAAGGAAGAAAGGAAAAGGGATGGAAAGGAAAGGAGGCAGAAGGGGAGAAGAGGAGAAAACAGAGGAGGAAAGGAAAGGAACAGGAAGGGAAATCTACATGGTGGCCACATGATCAAAGCAAACACCGAGCATGAGTTGACTCGTGAAAACATTTTCTTTCTTTCTTTCTTTCTTTTTGAGATAGGGTCTCGCTTTTGTGGTTCAGGCTGGTCCTGAGCTCAGCCTCCAACTCACATCACAGCAATCCTCCTGCCTCTGCCTCCCGAGTGCTGGGATTACAGGTGTGAGCCACCACACCCGGCACTGTGGTATGTGGTACTGGTTGCTGCTGGGCGTGAGTCTCCAGACCCAGTATAGGTATGTGGTTACCGGGGATCGAACCCAGGTCCTTGCACTTGCAAGACAGGTGATGGAACCACTCAGCTAACTCCCTGGCCCGTGAAATCATTTTCAAATGTTATACTAGTAGTGAAACTGCTCTGAAGTGAAATTTATCTGAAACTTTTCCTTTTTAAAATTTTTTTTAAAATTATCTTTATTGGTACATTAAATATACACATCATGATTGCACTCCATAATGGGGATTTGTACCAGTATAAGACACAACTTAATTCTCATTTTTTCCCATAGCCCCACCCACCCTACCACCCCCCCATATATATAAAATTTGTTTCCTTACTTTTTTGTTACAATCTCAACATTGTCCCCTTCCTTTTTAAAATTTTGCTTGTTAAAAATTCCCTTCTTTTGTTGTTATTTATTGGGATACTCAGTTTCAGTGGGAGTTGAGACTGACTGCTGTGCTATGTCATTCTTTATCTTTCTTAAGAAAAGTAGTCTATTAGATTGAAGAACAAAATGAAAAAAAGGAAGAGAATATACAGAAGACATTAATCTACTGTGAATGTTCATTAACTTGGCAAGTTATGACAGAAAAAGAATTATAGCAAAACATTGAATGTGTTTTTAAATTTTCACTTCAGTTTTTGAAATGTGAATTTCTTATCTTGCAGATATCATGAGCAAGAACAAGAGAATTATCTTTCAAAAAGACAAGAATTTTGAAAGTATTACCTTTTGAGAAATCTAAGCAATATTATTAATAGTGAAACAAAAATCTTTCTGAAGTTGTATGTGCTGTTTTTTAATATCAAATGCCATTTCAAATCATCTTCCAAATCCATTAATCTCTCAGGATTCTGCTCTGCTATGGCAAAACTCTCGGGTAAAGCTCATTTGATTTCCATACTATCTCTGTCTTTATTATACTTCTATGAGACAGAAGTAATTACAAACTGTTTTTCTTTTTTATCATATGTGCCTAGTCATTCCAGGAGGAAATGTTTAACTCTGCCTTGTAATATGTAATTGTGGATTTGTTTTCCATGCTGTAGAAAGGATCTGTAATTCAGTTTATTAAAATAGATACTGAAATATGAAAAAGGATATATCACGTATGGGTACAAATTCTCAATGTGACTGTGCTCATGATGTATATTGGAAAAGTAAAAATATACTCAGTAAAGAAAAAAATAGATAACTGAAAACATAAAATGTACATATTAATGGAGTAACAATGTTTTGATAATATTTGTGCATTGTGTACTGTTTACAAGAGGTTAAAAATAGCTCTTCAAACATCATTTCGTATGTTGAAATCTTTCAGAATCACTTCTTCTAGAATTTCTGAATACATTCCACAGCCTTGTGTCAAATTACTTTATACAACGTCAGAACTTCTTGCTTCCATCTAACTGTAACTTAGTTGTATACCCACTGATAAAACTTTTATCATTTTTCCAATCCCTGTACATTCCCTAGCCTCTAGATATGAAATGGTTGATCTGGTCATGAAATGGTTAATGAAAATGTTTTTATTTTTAACTCCAAGCTGTAGTTTGACAAGAAGAAAGAAAAAAAAAAAAAAAAAAAAAAAAAAAAAAAAAAAAAAAAAAAAAAAAAAAAAGAAAAAAAAAAAGAAAAAGAAAAGAAATCGCACCAAAACAGGTAGCTAATGTAGACGCTGTCCCTGCCTGACAAAAGCCAATCTGTCTTGGAGCAGACAGAGCACAGAACAGATGGGATATTCTCACCATAGAGATAACAGTTATGAAGTGCAGCACGTTTTCAAGGCCAGGTCACCCTAAAGTATCCATACATCTGCCCCTATCCCAGTAAGAATGCTGACCACAAACTTTTGCTCTGGCTTCTGTGCATGAGAGATGTTCCAGACCTCCTTCCAGTGTCCTATCAAGTTTCCTGCATTTTCTTTGTTCAAGGCTGATGATCTCTTTGCCTAGGCGAAGGAAGTCTGTACTTCTGTGTTTTCACTGGCCTGTTTAGGTGGTCTCATTCCTCCAGGATTTGTTACCATAACCACTTTTCTACCTCCAGTTTTTATGAGATCAGCTTTTTAAGATTCCACATATGCATGTGACAATTGTCTTTCTGTGCCGCTATTACTTTAACATAGCAATTTCAAATTGTATCCATGTTGTCAAAAATGACAACATTTTGTTCTTTTTCATGGCTGAAAATGACTGAATAGAGTTTCCTTGTATAAACTCCTTTCTTTTTTTTTCTTTTTTTTAAGACAAGGTCTCACTTTTGTAGTTCAGACTGGCCCTGAGCTCAGCCTTGAATTTATAATAATCCGTCTGCCTCTGCCTCCTGAGTGCTGGGATTATGGGTGTGAGCCACGATGCTCAGCACTGGGGTATGTGGTACTGATTGCTGGTGGGTGTGTCTCCAAGCCCAGCATTATTGTACGTGGTTACCAGGATCGAACACAGAACCCTTGCTCTTGCAAGGCAGGTGCCCAAACCACTGAGCTAAATCCCTGGCCCAAACATGTCATCTTTAATCCACTCACTCATTGATAGATGCTTGGGTTGTTTCTATTTCTTGGCTATTGTGAATAGCGCTGCAGTGAATGTGGCAGTGCAGCTGTCTTTTTGCCACTTCTGAAGTACTCCTAATTGCTGTGAGGGAACCAGGGATGAAAACTGTTACAGCAACTGCCAGCTGAAGTAATTTATAGTTGTGATAGTCAGAGATACTCCATGTAGGATCTTTCGGAGGGCCCTGCATAGATGCTAGATGTTTTCATCTTGTGTAGGTATATAGCTTTAAGTCTGGAGGAGATAAGACCAATAATACAAATAATAATTCACAAACTAAATACTAAGGTTAACAAAATTGTTATGAAGTTAGGCAACAAAAATTTCCACTAGGAGGAACCAGTAATAGGATGCCACAAAGAGGATAAGGGAACATCCAGGGGATTTCATAACCTGACATGGCATAACTTGTCTTCTAATATCTTCAGTAACTATTGAGATATTAGCAGAAGGATCAGGAATTTACACCCAACATTTAGCTTTCATAATTGTGTCCTCCCACACTGTGCTGCAGTTTGAATGTCTAATGCCATCTGATTTTGGTGGAGGGATTGGCTCATTTATTTCTTCATTTAGGGTACAGAGACCAGTCATAATGTCATTTAAGGCCCTCTGAGTATAATTTGTTAAGGCCTTAATGTATTTGTATGACATCTTGTAATCCTAAGAAACAGCAAGTTAGAAACCAACTGATTATACCAGTGAAACATACTCTTAAGACCATCAGTGTCATAGGCAGGGTAAGTGTGCAGATTTGTCAGTGCATTTGATACTCCTGCCTTGTAACCATGTAAATCTCAGAATGAATTTCCCTGTCCAGCCAGGGGGTAGCTAAGGGCATAAATTGGCTTCACAGGACCAGTGAGTGTCAGTGAGGCCTTCACGTATAATTCCAGGGCAATTAAACTAGTTTGTTTTAAACTAGCCTTCAGGCTGTAAAGTTATGGTGTTGTAGACACTGTTCAGGGGATGTCCACCCCCAGTATTTAGTGGAGTTACACCATTGAGAGTAGGAGTGACTTTTCTGCTCCCAACATAAGAAGGTTTTTCTACTAAGGTTTCCTATAGTGTGGATTAACCATGTATAGTCATCTCATATCTGAAAATCGCCATCTTGATATCTATCATTGTTTTTCATAAGTGGACCCTTACTGAGGGGTTTTGCTAGAGGCTGTAGCGAGGCTTCGGTGGGACTGCAGTTTGATTATATCCAGGGCCATCACAGTGTAGTTGATTGGCCACTCAGTCACCTTGTAACAGATGGCTGAACTCTGAACTGTGGAACTCTTTCATGTCTCATCAGTGTAGAACTGTATATTATTCCAAGCATCTCTTTGAAATAGGAATGTCCACCAAGGATGACTTGATGTTCTTGACAAGAGGAGGAGGCCATATTTGTAGGACATTTCTTGCAGTGAGTCTGCATATTCCTGTGCCTACCTTAGGAAGGAATTATATTCTCTTTTAAGTGGAGAGGTAATTAGTAAACGGCTAAGAGTAACATCTTAGATTATTTATCTGAAGGTGTTTTCTTTTTTAACAAGAATTTTAAGTCTTCTGTAGGTTCATAGGAATATCAGTTCTGACTCACTGTGACAGTTTCTGGTTCACAAGGTTTGAGTAGAATGTGAGGTGTTCCAGAGTCCAGGCCTGCGACCTTCACAGCTGAGGGAGTTGATAGAACTATTGTGCATTCACCAAGTCAGTCATGGGAAAGGATATGATGAGGGAAGCGACTTTACCAGTACTAAATCCCTGGGTTAGAATAAGGGCTTTCCTCCTCCTCTAGGCTCAGTTTCCATTAGCTATTGAAGAGTCTGTGGGATTTAGCCAGTGAAGTGACATTTTTTTAGTAAGGCATCAGCTTTGCCATTGAAGAGAAAATTATTAGTGAGAAAAGGACATACATAAAGCATTTCACATGGACTGAGGCCTAGAA
>PVIR01025377.1:0-24883 GCA_004026965.1 Petromus typicus | reverse complement strand
GGATAAATGAATATACAGATTAGTCTTTGAACTGTTGTTTACAGTAACAGTGAAACACCCACAGGTCTGCTACATTATGGTGGGTGGGTGATAAGTATAAAGTTCTAGATAGTTCTAAATATTAGTGGTGCAGACTAATAGGAAATGGAAAAACCAACGTCCCGAATAATGCATACAATGTGTTCCTATATGCAATCTTGAAACGACATACATAGTGGACCTATCAAATTACAATCAGTCTGATGTATGAACAACTTGAGTTAGGCCTGAAATTTTAGTTTGAACTTACCAAGTCTATTGAATTATGACCCGGATACCTGGCTGCTTATGCTTCCAGATGGACTCAGATACAGATTTAACCCCAAAGGAGTCCAGGAAGGAACATGACAATATCTCTTCCTGAATGGCAAATGGTGTGAAGTGGAGATTCTAGACTGGTGTTTTTCTAATAATACTGAGATTTGCCTGTCTGCAAGAGAGAGATTTGAAGAACCTGCAATTGACCAACCGGAGTTACAACCAGACCTCCTGAATGAACTGTGTTCGTAAGTCAAGAGTCTACTGTATTATTTTTTCACTACTTTTAAAAAAATCAATTTTATTGGTAGCTTTTATACATACATAATGATCACATTTCACATTGAGGGTTTGTAGCAGTACATGACACATCTTGATTCTCATTTTTATTTCACTGGGATATTTGATATAGAGGTTACTTATGTAAAACTAAACACAAAATAAAAGTCTTCATAGTAGCTGCTCTGAAGATTTTAGAATTAAAAGGCAGCTTATTTCATTATCTGCCCTTTGGTAGCATTTGATGATTTTGTTACATAAATATCAATTTTCCTTTTTCTTTAATATAAATTTTATTTTGTCTTATCCCAGTTCTCTTTCAACCCTCCACATGTGCAAGTTTTGTTTCCACTTTGCCCTATTTTCACTTTTTGTCGTGTCCTTTTCCTTCTCCCTCTCTCCTGCCTTGCTCCCCTTCCTACTTAAGTACTTTCTTCCCATTCCCCAATATCCAACACACATTTTGGTCCTTATTTCTACTTCAGTTTCTCACCCCAGAGAAACAACATGATATTTAAATACATGTGTCTGATTTATTGCACTTAAGAGTATAGTCTCGAGGTCTGTACATTTAGATATAAATGTCTGAAGCTCATCCTTCTTTAGGGCACAACAGTACTCCACTGTATTAAAAAAAAAAACCTATATGTTCTTTATCCACTGGTCAGTTAATAGACATTTGGGCTGTTTCCAAGATTTAGCTGTTACAAACTGTGCTGCTGTAAACATGGGTACATATATATCACTGGGGTATGATACTTTTAATTCTTTTGGGAAGATATCCAGCAGGGGAATAGCTGGGTCAAATGAGAACTCTAATCCTAGTTTTTTGAGGAATCTATCTCCATTCTGATATTCACAGTGGTTGCACCAATCTACACTCCCACCAGGAGTGGAGAAGAGTTCCTTTCTCCCCATAGCCTCTCCAGCATTTGTTATTGGTTGATTTCTTGATAGCAGCCCTTTTTGCTGGAGTGAGATGGAACCTCAGCATTATTTTAATTTGGATTTCATGAATGACCAGTGATATTTTTATATATTTATTTGCCATTTCTACTTCTTCATTTCAGAGGTCCATTTGTGTAGTGGGTCTTTACATTTGGAGGTGCTTCTTTTTTTGTTGTTCTTTATATATTCTAGATAATAGTCTTTTATCTGAATAGCTGGTAAAATTTTTCCCACTCTGTCAGATATCTCTTCACTCTGTTGGTGGTTTCTCTTGCTGTGCAAAACATTTTAATAAGATGAGGTCCCAGTTGTTGATTCTTTGCAGTATTTTCCATGTGGTCTGTATTTTGCTATGAAGTCTGCCTATTCCTATGTCCTCAAACATTTACCTATTTTCTCTTGCAACAGATTTAGTGTTTCTGTTTAAATATTTAGATCATTGACCCATTTGAATTTTAGGTTAGTGCATGGTAAAAGATATGGGTTTAGTTTTAATCTTTCGCACGTGGAAAGCCAGTTTCTCCAGCACCATTTATTAAAGTGGCTGTCTTTCTTCCAGTGAAGGCATTTGGGTCCTTTGGTCAAAGATAAGGTGGGTGAATATATCTGCAGCTGTTCCTGCATCCTCAGGTCTGTTCTTTCGCCAGTGCCATGCTGTTTCTATCACAGTAGCTTTGCAGCATGAGGTCATGGACTGTGATGTCCCTTCCTTACCTTTGTTGGTAAGCATTGCCTTTGTTCTTCTAGGATTCTTCCGGTTCCAAATGAATTTGAAGACTGTTTTTTCTACTTCTGTGAGATATGCTGTTGGGATTTTGATTTGGATTGCATTGAATCTATAACAATTTTGGGAGTACATCCATTTTTACTAGATTGGTCCTCCTTATCCAAGAACAAGGGATGTCTTTCTATTTTCTGATATCTTTTCTCAGAATACTGTAGTTTTCAAAGTAGAGGTCTGTCATTTCCTTCATTAGATTGAGCCCCGGTTATTTCATTTTTTAGATGCTATTGAAAAGAATTTGTTTCTCTAATTTCTCCTTGAGAGAGAAAAAATGGAAAAATTGCCAATCTGATAGATTCATTCATTCATTCATTGTTTAGCTTTAAATCTCTTTGACTAAAAGTAAAATTAGACACTTTCTTCATAGGTCTTGTGGTCATTTGCATTTCCTTTTCCTTTAAATGACCATTCATATTCTTTGCATTTTTTAAATTGGTTTATCTTCCTTATTGTTTGTAGCATTTTGAATATAGGGAATACTACCTTTTGTTTATCATATATCGTACAAATACATTTTCTGATCTATTATTTTTATATTCCTAATAATGATTTTTGTTACCAGAAGTGCCAGTTGTTTTTTTTTTAATACTATGTAAGTAAATAATTCCATTTTTGTTTGGCTTGGTCTCTTTGCTTAAGAAGTCCTTCTTCAACCAGAAGTTGTAAGTATATTTTCAACATTTCCATCTTTAATCCCTCTAGAATTTATTTTTTAACAGATATGCTTCAACAGTTATCTTTCAAGTCTACAGCTAGTTTCATTTTTTTGCCCAGCCCAGTGAATCAAAATTCCAGCTATGAACTTTCCGTTTGTGCTTCTGAGCCTCCTTTGGCTCTCTCAGCCTCAATCTCTGCGTAGCACTGCACCCCAGGGAGCTGACCCGAGGGTCTACACCACCCCCGCCCTCTTGCTTCCAGGTGTAAAACTGGTTTGTGATGGAAGGCACAGACAAAGAATTTACGCAGGACTGGCAGGTCAGACTGTGTACTCAGTCCTTCCTCAGTCACCAAGTTTCTTCAAACCCCACCGCCTGGTTCCGCTCGCCCTTCTCTAACTCAACACACAGACATTACAACTCTCCTTTGAGTATTTATTTTGTTTTTAGACTCACTGTCTTTTCTTGTGCCTATATGATGCAATGTGACTATGTAAGTTTGAATATCATCTAACATATACCCAATTTAGTATCTGATTGAGCAAGTACTTCAGTATTCTGCTTCTTATTTCCATGGGAATGTTAGCAATCAATTTTACATAAAATAATTAAGATAATAATTAAGATAATACGGTTTTTTAACTAAAAAACTGAGGGCAGGGATTTAGCGCAGTGGCACAGCACCTGCCTGGCAAGCATGAGTTTGAGCTTTAGTACCAGAAAACAAAGAAAAGAAAAGAAACATTGAAATTATGATTAATAGTATACTAAATTTGGATGTCAATTTTAATAGAGATTATTATTTTTATAATGCAGCTATTCCCCTTATTGAACGTGGCAGTATTTTCAGATGCCTAATAGGTGCTTTAAGTCACTGTGCACAAAACAGGTCAACCTCATTACTGTCCTTTCAAAATTTACCCTTATTTTTAATATTGCTCACACCTGTCAGTATCGACAATTACCCAAGATAAAATCTCAAGAGATTTTCACTTTCTTCTTGTCCCTCCCCACAGCTAAGTGATTGTCAGTCCCTGTTAATATTGTTTTTGTTTATTTGGTTTTGTTTTTTGAGACAAGGTCTTACTCTATAGTTCAGACGAGGCTTGAATTCTGTATAGCCCAGGTTGGCCTCAAATTCCTGCTGATTCTCTTGCCTCAGCCGAGTGCTGGGATTACAGGCACGTGCCACCATACTTGGGCCATTTTCTGTTAATTGTAATTAAAAAGAATCTATCCAAGACTCCTTCTCTCAATACTACAAATCTACATTCTCATCATCTCTTAGGTGAATTGCCATTTATATCCTTTAATTGGCATCCAATCTCTACTCTTTCACTCTGCTTCCAGAATTAAAATTTTAAAATGCAAATATGAAAATATCATTCCTTGGAGAACTTTCAAAGTTCTAACATCATAAGGTCAAAGCATGTTTCCTATTCTACCTTTCTAGTCCCTTTTTCTTTTACCACACCTCTTCAAAACTCATACAAACATACACACAAGGATGCACACACACACACACACACACACACACACACACACACTCCCACACTCTCCTGTTCTCTAATCACATAGGTTTAACTGTAGCTTGTCAGACTTGCTTTGTTTTGTATCAAAGTGATCTAGTCTTGTGCTGTCCAATATGGTGGCTTCTGTGGCTACTGAATACTTGAAACATTCCTAGTGAAAATTGACATGCGATATGAGCATGAAATGAATACTGCATCTCAAGTATGTTGTATTAAAAGTAAATAGTAAATATCTCACCATAATGCTTAATTTTAAGGCATTTCAGGTTAAAATGAGATCGTAGATAAATGAAGCTAATGAAAATATACAACCAAAATTAACTTCACCTGTATCTTTTTAGTATTTTAATATGGCTACAAGATAATCTGAAATTTCCTATGTAGCTCACATTAGTTTTCTACTGGCCAGCATTTTCTCTGCATTTTCTTCCTTCTGATGAAATTAAATTTGTGTGTAAAGCACTGTTTGAGACGTCACTTGCGGGAATCCTTCCTCACTTCCCTACTTCAGGTCAAACCAGTCACTTCTGCCTATATTCCCCTGAACAATTTGCATAAACCTCTATCATAACAAAAATATCATCTTTTGTCTTATAAAAAATCATAATTTGTTTACATGTCCGCCTTTGCAACATTTTTGTATTTTTGTATCTTTTACTGCCTCAGTCTCCCAAATGCGCATAGTGCTCAATTTGTTGCCCAACTGGGAGGATTAAGTAGTTCTATCAAAAAGTGAGACTAATGATAATCACTAAAAATAATCACAGAATTTATTCATGAACTTACTACATATAAGATAGGAAAGGAAATTGTCATTTTCCATAGTTCTAGTAAGAAAAAACTTTGAGTTTGTCAAAAGATCAAACTTTTTCCACGCACTAACCCTAGGAGAGATCAACCATGTAAAACCTCAATATGAGACATCAAACCACTTAGTACACCAGGTCTTTATGAGAAGGAAACAGGTAACACGGAAGTATTCCTTATATGGCACAATGATATCAACTAACACCAAAGCACAAGATGTAACACTACAGCTCTGTTTAAGATAAGCATTTAAAGAGATTAGAGACAGCCCAGACAGAGCTCTTCAGCGATCCCATGTCATAAAAAAAATTCAGAGAATATAAGTGGACTTTTAAAAATACATCCAGTAAGACAACACTGCTTCTTTAACTATAATGTGAATTCCATCTACATTTATTCAAACTACTGATATTGTTGGGCTCAAATCTCTTGTCACATGCTAGTTTTCTGTTTATCCTATGTGGGCTTATATTCTTTCATTTCTCAGCATTTTATTATTCTATTTTTTTCTTCTGTTACCTTTCTAGTAGTATAGTCTGTTTCAGTGATTATTCTGTTAGTAAAACTTAGAAAGTTTTTGAAAATATATATTTTTGAATGAAAATTTGGACATAATGACAGAAAAACTCAGAGAAAAGAAATAATGAAAGATTTAAATCATAATCAGGAGAAATCTGATTGTACCTTTATTGTTATCATGTGTACGTGATTTTAAGACAGAAATATTACAGAATAATTAACAATTTTTTAAAAGTATTACCACTTTAAGTATGTAATTACCTAACTATAGGGCTAAAATATTTGCAAAATTATAAGAAATCTATAAATTTACAGTTACAATAAATGACTAACATTCTGAGTAGCTTAGAGATAAGGCAAACATAAAAAATATGAATTTAAACAAAATAATTATGAAGCTAGATTTTGTGGAAATACATCAGTCTTTAAAACCACACTGCACGTCACTGAGGAAAGACCACCCTCCTAATTCTTCTAGCATGTTTTACTGCCTCTGATTGGCTCATAAGCTCATCCCTAACTCGTAACTGTGGTGCTCTGATTGGTGGAGCTTGAATCACGTGTCTTTACAAGAGCATTAATACCTTTGAGAGCACATGTACTAAAATCAAGGTGCATTTAGAAAAGAATGGTGAATGGCTGCTCGAAGGCAAAAATAGAAGATGTGTGTCTCACCTCAACTTTAGTCTAATATTTTATTACACAAGATTCCTCTGAGCTTACCAAGATTCCTTTCCAAATATCTATCCAGAATGAGTTTGGTCTGTTGCAAAATGACTCAGTGCTATCAGCTGCCTAGGACAGGCCACGTGTCATAAATGACTCTTTGGCTTTGATCAAATTAGGTAGATTTATTTTTTTTTAATAAATGGAATTCTGTACTTAAAAATAGCACAATAGGAAAAGTATGTCCTTTGTTCATCTATTCAGGAAATATAAATTTTACACTGACTATTCTGGGAATTTCATTTACTGCTGGAAAAACATAAGCAAACAGCAAAGACCCTGACCTCTGCCATCGTGGACTCAACAGTACGAGCCTAGGAGAAAAATAAAAATTCAGCTACCCAAATGTACGAATTACTTCTACACCCTTGTTAAGGCATTTAGCACTGCGGATTTCACAGGTCATTAATCTGGCCAAGTGAGAAGAACATTTTGTTCTTGTGGGAAAGTTCTGTGCTCTCTGGGCCATGAGTCCCTAGCACTGAGGCTAAGCTTTTTGGGAAGAAGAAGTAGAACTGGAACAGTTTGTCCAGTCTGTGATCTAGACCTCAGGACCCTCCCGGTGAAGCTCGGTGAACTTTGTAGGGTAGCTGGCCCCAGGAATATAAAAAGGAGAATAAAAACTTATGGATGGATGGGGTGGCTGGAAAAAATAAGACCCAGATTAAACTGTGCCTTTGGGGACAGGAATATTCTTTTCTGCTCATTGTCAACATTCATTTAAAGTTCTGGAAAAGACACTGTTCCTCAGTGATTTAATGACTATTTCAAATCATCTTCAAAACTGAATGAAAACACTACCAACTAAAGACTCAGAACACTAATTATATGCCATCCCGACTTAATTATGGCAAAGAATAATTGCGACCATATAAAATCTCATGTTATATTCATGTCATATCTCATAACTAAAAGTTCAGTTTTGTTTTACATACTTGGCTAATAAGAACATGGTATTTGATTGCAAAACAAAGGGAAAAAACATCAAAATGCAAATTCAAATGGGTGGAAACTATGCATTTCAAGCAAGGAGAATAATGATGTGTACAACATCATAAGCCAGTCTTCAGAGAATGTAGGCAGTGATTGATGTGAACTATTTGTACTAGTAAACAAAAGATCACTTTAGAATGAAGACAAAAGTACATGTAATTTATATTTGTTCCTGTATACAAACACATAAATATAATGTTTCTAAAACTGAGAATTCAAAGTCTCACATCAATGTCAGGAGTAAAATTTGAATATCTTACCAAAGAAAAAATGCAGATAGGTCTGCTTAAAATTGGTTTGGAAGGCCACAAGAAAGAAGTTGGAAAGTATTTGCATTTGTGGTACCCAGAAACTTTCCATATGCAAAACTATGTTCTCCCTGAATTCTATGGCAGGGAGACTTCCCTTCTCACAGCAAATCCAGAAAATCTGTCAGCACTCCCCCTACAGTAACCTTCAAGGGCCTACACTTGGCCTTGCGTGTCCGTCTCTGCTACTGTTCTGCCCTTGACCACTGCTCCTCAGTCACGCCCGCCTCCTCTTCTCCCAGAGCCCACCGGCCACGCCTTCACGCCAACGCTCATGCCAGCTTCTGACTGGAACAGCTCTTCTCCCGAGCTACTCTGTGGCTCCCCGTCTTTCCGTCCTGGCTCCCTCAGGCCAGGCCTGGCGCCTCGCTTCAGGCGGCAGCCTCTCCCCTGCTGTATTTAAACTCATCTGACTTAGCACATGAGCACCACAAAAGCAGGGGAGCTCGTGTGTTCTTGTGCCTGGTACAGAGTAACTGCTGTATGAATTTCTGTTGCATGAAGGAATGTCACTCTCTAAAATAGAGCTTCAGCTAGGTTAACTGGCTAGTTAATCATCTTGAGAGTAAAATTAGTCCCGATTTTAAATTGAATCTAGGAAAATGGATATACTTTGTGGTCATCACGTTGAGCTAAATAAGTCAGATATACAGTTTAAATATGATGTGGTCTCTTACATGAGAATCCCAAAATATAACAAAGGACAAAATGAAAAACAGATCATAGAAAATAGATCTTTTATAGAAAGGAAGGGGATCAACATGGAAAGAAGAAAGAAGAGGGGAAGGGGGTAAAAAGAATCAAGATGTGTTATACAATGTACCAACGCCCCACAAGGAATGTAATTAGCATGTACTACAAACATAAATTGAAGAAGAAACTGCCTCTGAAAGCTCTACAGTTAAAATCTGTGTCTCTGAAAGCAGTGCTTGGATAAAGATGTACCGGCAAAGGGTTCATTTTCTTTCTTTCTTTTTTTTTTTTTTTTGAGACAGGGTTTCTCTTTTGTAGTTCAGATTGGCCCTGAGCTCACCCTCAAACTCACAGCAACCCTCCTGCCTCTGCCTCCCAAGTGCTGGGATTACAGGCATGAGCCATCATGCCTGACACTGTGGTATGTGGTTCTGACTGTTGGTGGGTGTGAGTCTCCTCACCTGGCCTTGTTGTATGTGGTTACCAGGGATCGAACCCCAGACCTTGCACTTGAAGGCAGGCACTGGAACCACTAAGCTAAATCCCTGGCCCTGGCCTTCCTTTTGGAACAAAGGGCTTTATGTTCAGAGTGTAGATTTTTATAGGTGCTCTTAGCATAAAGAAAAAGTAAGCATGAGATGATGGATATGTTCATTCTATGGACTATAATAACTATTTCACTTAGTATTTTTAAATCAGGTTGTACCTCTTAAATATACATAATTTTTATTTTTTAAAATTGAGATAGGGGCCTGCTATGTAGTTCAAGCTAGCTTGAACTCACTATGTAGCAGAGACTGATCTCAAACTCACAGCAATGCTCCTGTCTCAGCCTCCTGAGTGCAGGGATTACATATGTATGCTACCTATGCCCAGCTAGAGAGAAAAAAAGGAGGTAATAACATCTAAGATTGAGGAATATTTTAATGAAGCTGGTAATTGGCCTCACACAGAAGCAGAGATACAAACTATTGCTTTTCTCAGCTAGAGAAGCTGGTTGGTTGGCTCTCTTTCTCTCTTGCTTGGGTCAACATGCAGAAGCAGAGTAGAGCAGCAAATTGGGAGTTAGGTGGGATTTTTGTTTTACGAGTGCTCGTTTGAATGTAAAGCATATGTACTGGGAATCTCATCTGCACTGCAAGAATGTTGGAAGATGGGACCTTTAAGAGCCATCAAGTCAAAGGGCTCATTCTTGGGTCATGGAAACAGATTTGTTGCTGGAGAGTGAGTCTGTTTATAAGACCAAGTTAGGCTATTTCTTACTCCTTCTCATCACATGATGCTGACTGATGCATTATGACTCAGGGAAAAGGCCCTTCCAGGTGTAGCCCCTGAATCTTGGACCCCCCCCCCAGGCTCCTATATGGGGAGCCAATTAATTCCTGTTCAACACATGACACAACGTAAATTTGGTCTATTTCCTAATCTGAAAACTGTAGCAATTTATATCATCTCATTCATAGGACTTGGTAGAAGTAATGTGTGAAAGTTCTTTGAAAAAATAAAAGATCGACTCTTAAACTATACCTTCTGGCACTTAAAGGGTGGCGTTTAAAGTAAAAAAGAATGGTCATTCTTTGATTTACGGAAGACAATAATTTCAAGATAGTATCCATCAGTAGCAACTTCTAACTCTTTAAATAAGTCTTAGAAATAATTACTGTGGACCAGCAATTTAGCTCAGTGGCTCCAGCACCTGGCTTGCAAGCCCAAGAGCCTGGGTTTGATCCCCAGTAACCATGTACAACAATGCTAGGTGTGGTGACTCATGCCCACCAGCAATCAGTACCACATACCACAGTGTCTGACGTGGTGGCTAACACCTATAATGCCAGCACTCAGGAGGCAGAGGCAGAAGCAGGAGGACTGCTGTGAGTGCGAAGCTTGCCGGGGCTACAGAGTGAGTTCGGGGACAGCCGAACAAAGCAAGACCCTGTCTCAAAAAAAAAGAATAATAATTACTGCAACAACAGTTAGCAAAATCACCAACAGTTACTGAGCTGTCATCCTCAAGTTTCTCCTAAAGGGGTCATATTTATGATAAGCAGGTAACAGTGTAAAAGTAGCTGACCAGTGGAAAACTGAAGTAGTGAACAAAATCTGGATTAGAGTCCAAAATAAATACCAAGCCATTTAAAAATAGCTGCATGATTTCATAAACACTGAAACACAAATACACAAAACTTTTGAGGCTATTTGGATATGATAAAAATATCTTGAATTTTAAAATAAAACATGATCTTTCCTCACATTCCCCTGAGGCTTTAGCAAAGTATTCATCTATAGAGTCTATAAATTTGAAATGATCAGTTACGTCACTTTATACATATGTTCTATACAGGTATCTATTTCACTTATTTTAAATGATATAATAAGAAATTACAATTGCCCTGCCCATTATATGGTGTTTTAAAATGACCCAATCTAGAAATCCCTTGAAAACAATGAGAATTTTCCGTTTTCCCTCAGCTCCTAAGGTCAGTTGCTTGGTCTGGACAAAGTTGGGATGGTGAGTAGGAAGGAATTTAAAGAATTCTTTATCTAAGGCCACAACCATCAAGAGGAAGACAAAATTCCTTTAATGGACTTTTTGAGATACAAGGCAAAAATGAACTGAAAACAATTAGCTGGCCATCTTCGAGGAACTAATTTCTGTTGTCTAGAAATCTAGCCAAAAATTAAAATGTTTTACTTTGCAGAAATGAAACAGATTTATGACAAACACACTTCTTTTTTTTATTCCAATAGTGTTGCTTCTCTCAAAGGAAACACACTTGTTTTCAAAATAGAAATATTCATTCTAGCTACCACCTTTTAGATTGGTTCCATACCTTGTGAATCTAAATGAAGTTATTCAGAATTGAATAACTTCTGTCATTTGGATCTGAAATGTTATTCAAAGGGCTCTGTGTGAATAGCTTTGTCCCTATTCTGTGGCTTTCTTGGGAGGGGATGGATTCTCAGAGATGCAGCCCTGAGGAAAGTCTTCATGTCACTGGGCACACGGCTTTGAAGAGGATTAGGGGCTGCTGGTCCCTTCCTCTCTCTTTTACTTCCTTGCCACTGTGAGGTGAGCAGTTTTGCTCTGCCATACGCCCAAACCAATAGGTTCAGCCACACAGAACTGAAACCTCTAAAACTAGGAGCCAACATAACCTTCTTCTATTTATAAGTTGATTATCTTTGTTTTTTTGTTTGTTTGTTTGTTTTGTTGTTGGTTTTTTTTTTTTTTTTTTGAGACAGGGTCTCGCTTTGTAGTTCAGGCTGGCCCTCAGCTCAGCCTCAAACTCACATCATAGCAATCCTCCTGCCTCTGCCTCCCGAGTGCTGGGATTACAGGCGTGAGCCACCACGCCCGGCACTGTGGTGTGTGGTACTGATTGCTGCTGGGCGTGAGTCTCCACGCCCAGTATAGGTATGTGGTTACCGGGGAATCGAACCCGGGTCCTTGCGCTTGCAAGACAGGCACCAGAACCACAGAGCTAACTCCCCGGCCCCTGATTATCTTTGTTATACTAACAGAAAGCCAATATAGATCTGAAACATTTGTAGTTCTTGTCAAAATTCAAAATTATCTTTTAACATACATTTTGCTAGGAATGGGGTTAATCAAAAGAGAGTATTATAATGTTCTCCATCACAGGCAAACACAAAGAACTTTTAAACCACTTTGTAATGGCAGCTTCCATACAATACTTGTATACCTTCCCCAGGTGATGTCTTTGAGAAGATAAGTAAGCAAGCCAAGCCATAGTCTAGTCCTGCCCTGGCTCTGTCATTCTTAGGCTGCCTCACCTCTTCTGTGAATTTGCATGCTTAGCTATGCCTGTCTGTATGTCTGGATGCATATAGCAGTCTTGGCAGGCACTATTTAGTGTTATCTAGACTGTTGCTATTTATGTAGAGTGGCTGACTCAAACTTGGTTGCCTCTGACTAAGGCTTTGGCAAAGTAGACAAGATAAGTGAAGCACTCCAGGAAACTAGGAAATATTTAGGGAAA
Source organism: Petromus typicus (assembly GCA_004026965.1). Lineage (NCBI taxonomy): Eukaryota > Metazoa > Chordata > Mammalia > Rodentia > Petromuridae > Petromus > Petromus typicus. The sequence continues at coordinate 12,340 of PVIR01025377.1, read as the reverse complement.
GGAATGTCTAGTCCTGTCCTGCTAATTACTCTTTAACTCTTTGCTCTGCTTTTGTCACCATTATACCACTGATTATTTTCTCTCACATTATCTTGTTTACTTATTCCTTTTTTTCCCTAGCAGACTCTACACACTGTAAGAGTAGGGACTTCCAGGTCCTGTTCAACTCCCAAGGCCAAGAACACAATTTAGTTCTTGATAAATATTTTTAAAAGGAAAGAAAAGAGAGTAAGAAAAAGAAAGGGTTGGAGAGGGAGAAGAAAAGGTAGAAAAGAAAAGGTCTTATGTCTGGGCAGAGGTTTTAGTTCCTTCCCTGTGAGAGAAGCCAGCTGGTTGGTCAGTTCCTCTGAATCCAAAACAGCTGAAGAAGCCAGGGATCATTCAGATACCTCTTCCCACTAACCACCCCCCCCCCCAGTGTACTTATTCACAACACTTCTGGCTCTAACAGATTCTCCAGATCACCAGTCACCAATTGGATGTCCTAAAATTCAATTCAATTTTGGAAACTACCCAGTATCATCACAGACTACAGGTGAAATCTCTGCCCCACGTGACACACCAGTTGAAAGCCCTAGGTTATTTCTGACTGCTGAGCTAAAAGTCAGGAGTTCCCATAATACCCTTCTCATTGTCAGTAATTTGCTAGAACAGCTCATACGACTAAAGAAAGTGCTTCACTTGCATTTGCTCCTTTAACCATAAAGATTATGATTCAGAACTTCCAAGCAGAAGGAAAGCATGGAGCCAGGGACAGGGTGGAGGTGTGGGTGGAGGTGGAGCTTCTCTCTAAACCCTCTGTGAGCATGTCACTTTCCCACACTTTAATGTGTTCCCCAGCACAGAAGCTTGGAACCCTGTTGTTTAGAGTACTTTATGGAGGTTTTATTATGCAGTCTGATTGATTAAATGATTGACCACTGATGATTGAACTCAGTTTCCAAACCATCTCACATGCCCACAACCAAAGCCTGGTCCTTCTGATAAGTGCTGCTGATCCTGAAGCTGTCTAGAGACCCAGCTTCCAGCCAGCTCAGTAGCAATCAAAAGATTCCCTTAGCACTTTGAGATTCCACAGGTTTTAGGGGCTGTGAAGCAGGAACCATGGACAATCACCAAATACCTGTTTCTCACTGTAGCATTTCCTCCACCCACACCGAGTAATCTTTGCCCCCTAACACCTTTAGTCCTTGACAAATACGCTGTTTTATTACTATAAGGAAGTTGTGTTCTTACTCTGTCTCCTCTGTCTTTCCTTCATTATGTCACCAAGAACCAAGATCCACACTCTTCTTCCCAGGTCGGAGTTCACATACAAGGACAATTTGGTCTGGTCTTCACATTCACTAACATCGGAAATGTAGACTTCAGATAAGTACAGGGGAGCTTCCAGGCCATCATTTTGGAGGCTGAGAATTGTGTTAAGAGTTTGTGCCTTCTATCTGTGTGACAAAATGCCTCAGATAACTAACTTATAAAGATGAAAGGCTAATGTAGGTTCATGATTTTGAAGATTTCAGTACATAGTTGATGGAATCCTTGCTTTTGAACCTGTGACAAGAGCACATATTAAAGCAAACTGCTCACCTCCTGCCACCTGGGAAGGAAAAAGAGACAAAATATCCCTTCAAAGCATGTCCCCAGTGACCTAATTTCCTTCAAAAGTCCTCAGCTCCTAAAGCTTTTACCATCTCCCAAAAGTATCACAGGACGAAGAAGCAACCCTTCAATTTTTGGGGACCATTCAACATCCAAACCACAATAGTTTGATAAATGTAGACATTTAAAATAAATGTAATTCAATTTGGGCATTTATCCATTTCTAAGGATGTTGGAAGTCTGAAAAAATGGAATTCGCTTGAAGTTTCTCAACCTTTAAAGGTCTTGATTTATATAATGGAATACTCTTCAGCCATAAAGCAGGACAAACTTGAGACATTTCTAGGTAAATGGATGCACCTTGAAACCACACTCTTAAGTAAAATAAATTGAACACATATATAAATATCACATTGTCGCTCTGGTGTGAGAAACTGAAAATATAAATAAGGACCAAAATATATAATAGATATTGTGAAATAGGAAGAAATTGTTCAAAATTATACTGTACAAATACTTTAATAATTAAAATGTTTTATGCAAAAAAGGTACAGCATTATTCTGACTTGTGTTTAGATGGCTCCTCACAGCTTTATACTTTTTCAGAGGCAGCTGAATCTAGAGTGTATGATTGATTTTTGGTGGGTCTGGGCCCAAGGGCACTGGGATTAAGGACCTAAGTGTTACTCTCCCTAAGTAGTCTGAATAAAATAAAAGAGGCAGAAAGATGCTGCTAAGATCCCTTGTTGCTTTTGCTATCTGCTGACCACCAGGAATAGTTTCTCCTCTGGAAGGTCTGTCTTCCATGCTGCTCTGCCTTCGAGCCAGCTCATTGTGACTGAAACTTCTAAACCCTAAGCCAAATAAACCTCTCCCTCCTCTAACTTTGGGTGAGGGATATTTTGCCTCAGCAACAAGAGAAAAGCAACCAAGACAAATATTATTAGGAAATGAGAGTGAGATTAATGATTGAAAATATATTCTTTTAAGATTGTGATCTCATTATTATTTTCTAATTATTTTTGTTATGAAAAATTAGTTTTTCATATAACTTTTTGTATTTTCTTTAATTATATCTACCTGTACATTAAAATAAAAAAATAATAAAGTGTCTTGAATATGATAGTGAATTCTAGCTTCTAATTATTTGATCTTAAATATATCCATTTATCATAGAAACTGTTTAATAATTCCTAAAAGTCTGATAATTCCTATCATGCCTTCTGTATGATACTATTAAAAAGGCCAAATATAGAAATGTCTTGAGAGTTGTTGAGAGATTTATAATGGGGTGAAAGTCAAGACCTGTGGATTGGAACCAGCACCTCTGCTGACCAGCTGCGTGACTTTGGTCAAATGACACTGTCACCAGAAGAGCTCGCCCAGATATGTGGTCAGTGTCTGCCAGCTGTCATTCTCTGTGATGTTAGAAAATGAGGGATTTTTGTCACCCTTTCCTTTCACCTTTGGTATATTTACAACAAAAGGAGGAAAATTGACCATTATTTTTACTGTATGGAATTAAGAGTTTACCATCAGGAAACTGACTGGACAGTGGAGCTGAGAGGAAGCTGACTGTAGGTTTATTGAGAAATAGCATTTTGCAAGTGAGTAGGTAGGCAAATTTGAAAGAGAAGGAAAAGAACTTGACGACCACTCAGTGGTAGCCCGTGCGGAGAACTCCATGTCGTTCAAAGCACGAACGTGGAGGAAATGAAAGCTAAAGGGTGGTGGAGAGAATGTGAGAGGAGCAGGGAACTCGGTCTACACATGTTTTGCAAATAATGAGGTAGTGAAGAAAAAAGGAACACTTGCTCTGAGTTTGACTGATGAGGACTGGAATAAAAGAGATAAACATATTCACAAAAATGAAATTATGTTATCTTACCCATATCAAAATCTCTTATAAGTAAATAACTCCAGCAATTTCCCACAAACAGAGAGAAATTTGGACTTGCATGGCTTTGCTCACTTCATGCTTTGTCCTTCCCCCTCTAAACCATGGTTATCACAATTCCATGAGCTCTTCTACAGCCACAGACTGGTCCTAATATCCTTTTTCTCTACTGATTGACATTGTTAAAGATAATATTAGCTATGCAGACCATGGAGAAATAGTATTCTAGGCAATTACTTTAACTAATGCAAAACTGTTCCATCTTATGATGTTTCTAGTTTTAAAATCAAAGTCATATTTCTAATGTAAACAGTATGATAAATAATCCCATAAAACAATCTTTATTTTTATGACTGATGCCAAGGAGCCAATCTTCTTTCTCAGGGAAAAAAGAAAAGAAAAGTAGGATTACTCCATTCGCTGTCATTCTAATAATCATGGCCATGTCCCAAGGGTACTCACTGGACTAATTCCACCCCTATATATATCCATCACTGTGCTTAAAATATTGCAAGCAGGAAGTCAGTGATCGAGTCCCAAGCATAGACTTGTTTTGTTTGAAAGGGTTTTAACATTTTTTGAGCATACATTTAAAAATTATGGGCACTTAACTGTCTTTTCTTTAAAAATTGGAAACATTGTTTAGTGTTTTATTCTCTGTCTCTCTCTGTCTCTGTCTGTCTGTCTGTCTGTCTGTCTCTCTCTCTCTCTCTTCTTTTCTTTTCCCTTCCCTCTTATTCTCTCCTTAAACATACTGCTCTATTTAATTCATTTAGATTTCCTGCTTGGTCTCTTGGGATATAAATTTTCTATCCCATCTGTAAGAACTCACATCAGAAGACTGGAAATTTCTTTGTTTAGATTTCCTTTATTTACAGTATACTTTAAAAGGTTTCCTGCCTCTTCATTTCTGTCAGTGTCAATATCATATGACCAACTTAACAGTAATAGACTAGAAAGACATTCTTTAAACATGTACTAGAGATATAAATAGAGAAAGCAACCAGAATAAGGGCAGTAGAAGAATAAAGTTTAGAAAAAATACATAGAGAATAGCAAAAATGTTAGAAAGTGTCACCAACAGACTCAAAACGATCCAGAATTTATTGAAGATAAAACTATAGTTTAAAAAGACCTAAATGTTACTTCCTAACTATGAGGAAGTAACTTCTTGATAAATTATCAAAATAAGGTAATATATATTAATATAGTATATATTATAATTGTGTAACTCAGTGTATCTCCAATTAATGAAGCAGCTAAATGCTGGGAGATATCTATCAAAAATGTAGTCTCTAGTTGTAGAACAGAAGTTTCCAAACTTGGAGTCACCTTGAGATTTTATAAAAATATGTTAGTGTCTCTGAGTATATGAATATAATTCGTGACAAGCATAGTCTAGACAAGGAGATTTCTAAAAGTTTTTCAGGTGCATGGAAAATGTGACAGAATTTGGGAGGCTTTGCCCCAGACTTGACTTTGGCTGTCAGTGAATAATAATGCCTCTGCTCCTTAAGAAGCCATTCATCTACATATTCCCATCACTTCCAAAGGCGTGCAATGCCATTAATGTATGGATTTCTGATAGTAGCAGGATATGCAGCCAGCTCTTTTTACCCCAAAGAAAAATGTTATTGGATTCATCAAGAGAACCTCTGCACTTCTACTTGAGCCTCCAGACACATCGATTTCTGAACTGGGACTAGATTTCCTCACTGGTATAGTGGATTCAACTCCTAAGCTTGTTCTATGGATTAAATGAGATAATGTAAATACAGTGAGAGTTGTTTCTTAATAAATGGTCACTTTTTAAATAAATCTAATATTCAGTGATTGTAGTTTTTCTTCACAATAGCCAACAATTCTAGCTCATGTTAATCTCCCTCCGCCCATCACTTCAATTTCAATTGGTTATTTTGTTTTCTCCTATAGTGTTATGCACCAAATAATTTCAGACCAGACAATGGTGCCACAAGACCATATCATCTAGTGCAATTTATCTTAATTTGTATAAAAACTCTGTGACATGTACACAATAATGAAACTGATGTCTCATTCTCAGAATGCTTGTAAACTGTTCAGTGAACTGTGGTCTTACTGAATAGACAAAAATTATTTCAGAAGAAAGGAGATGAGACAAGTCATTTATTTAGCAGTGTTAAATACTGCTTACTTCTTCTATGGTTTGGTAAGACATATCAGGTTGACAGATCTGATTCTAAAATTGCTGGAAGAAACTAGCAGTGCATTTCCAAGTGTTATCCATGAGAGGCGATGGAATAGCACTTGGCAGGGAGCTGTGATATGGCACGTCTGGTCTAAAGCTAGAGCAAGCTTGGGCTTACATGTTAATTTTCTAGTAATTTTCTGTACCAAATCACTAGAAATCTGGCGGCTAAATACACAGATTTAGTACCTGATTGCTTAGCTCTTCATGTCATGAGAAGACTGACATGTCCGCTGGCCTTTCTTGAGACTCAAGAGGAACATGTTTTCTTATCTTTTCCAGGTTTTATCACCTTCTTTCTGTAATTCTTGGCTCTCTTCATCTATTTTCAAGGAAAATTCTGATATTACTGGACCTCCTGTCCTGCTTTCCATAGACACAAGAAGAGTCTCATCTTTCCTTTTTCAATTTTTAGGGACCCCTTGTGATTAGAGTTGGCCCATATGGAGAATCCAGGTTATTTCCCTACTTTAAGCTTAACCAATTGACAAATTTACTCTGCCTGCCTCCATAATTTGCCTTTGTAATGTGACTAGACATATTCATCTGGAAACAACAATGGATAAGAAATTAAACCGGACGTTCAGTTATGAGGCAAAGACCGTTGCTCTTAACTCTCAGTTTAGTGAAGGTTGCCTGCTATCCCAATCCCAGGGATTTCTCCTTTCAACTCATTCTGAAAAGCTAATCCAGGTCTAACACAAACTAATTAGGTCTGCTACAAGATAACAGTAACTGGCCAACTCTTGCACTCACAAGGCAGCCACACTTCCTCTCCCATGTCTCTGATCTGAAGCAGACATTGCCAGTCACACAGGTACAGCTCTAACCCCAGAAGCCCCCCCAGAGCATGCTAGGTAGTCACAGCATAAACAAAACAGACAAAATCCTCTGCCCTCAAGGAAGTCACTTATGCACAGACATTTTTTTAAATAAAATATAGCAGATTTTGTATGCAGCTTATAGCTTTATCTATGTCCTAGTTGATGTACAATCCTAGTTCTATAAGGCTTCTATAGTATTCCCAGGACTCTTGACTGAGCTAAAAGATAAGAGTTGACAGAGTTGACAGTCTTGCCTGACTTCTCTTTTCACACTTTTCTCCTGTGATCAGAAGAAAACCTCCTCCCTCAAAGTACATTAAGCTGTCACTAAAGCTATTCAATGTCACAAACCTATTCAAGAATTACAATACCATTTTATATTGTTCCTGTTAGCCATTGCTGCACCAAAATTTAGTAATTTGAAACTATAAAAATCATTTTACTACCAACTACTCTAGAGGCTTACAAGGCCTGCTAGGCGTCTTGGCTACTTCTCTCAAGGAAAGCATTTATTTAGTTCAGAGTTTGTAGAGGTTTCAGGCCATAATTGGCTGGCTCCAAGGCAGGGTGACACGTGGAAGAGAAGCTAGAGTTCATGGATACAGAAGACAGCAAAAGCATAAGGGACCTTAACAGCTTCTTTCTGCCTCCTTTGTGCTCTGTCTAAACGATTTAGACCTCGATAGCACTCACACCCATAATCCTCATACCCTTGGGCCTAGCACTGCACCATGATCAAACACCCTAGATCCAGCTGCCTCTGAAAAACCATGAGGCTTTAGGGAGACATCTAGACACAAGCCATAACTCTGAGCAATCTCTTTCAGAGTCTTTTTGCCATGTAGTTTGACGGCTTCTAGTGCCAGAAGCATCTTGAAGGTGTTCTCATTCACTGGTGGCTGTTGGGTAGGAAGTAGCCAATGTTGTTGGGAACATCATACCTGTCTCTGTTTAGCTTCCTCACAACATGGTATTTGGGTTTCAAGATCAAGTGTCTAATAGCATTACGCCTAATCTTTATTACTCTTTATGACTTGACCTGGGATGTCACACAGTCATTTCCACCACAATTTCAGACCTCTCAGATTCAAGGGAAGAGTATCGTCATCACATTATAAAACTAGCCCACAAAGTGGGACTTAGGGTGGTGATTCTCTTTGGGGTATGCAATTTGGTATATATTTCTACTTCCTCATGTCAATATATGGTTAAAGTCAGAGATAACAAATTTCCAAGGCTACTATAAGTTTAAGAGTGAATTTCTATTACTACCTAGCCCCCAAAATAATATATCTTAAAGATCAATTTATCTTTTAAAAATAATAAATGAATGTCTGTTCTATTCTTCTATGTTTATCCCCTGGCTTAGTATTTAGAAGAACCAGTTTATGATTAAAACAGTTTGATCAAGCTTTTCAATTTGCCAAACTTGTCTTAGATATTTTTGCCATATATAAAGTACAAGAATCACTAAGTAGTTTTGGCATTCAAAGTACTAAAATTGTAACATAAGTTAACTAACACTTAAATACATTATAAAGGCTGTCAAATTGGTTTCATACATTTGTCAGATCAATAGGTCAATTGACAAGAAGGGATGCACTAAATTCTAACAGATTAGTCTTGTCTCCCCCTAAAATAAACCTGGCAATAATTTAAAGGGTTTAATAAATATTTACAAAAAAAATCAATATTTTATCATTTTATTCAATACTTAGTACCTATATCTGCAATAAGAAATAATATTCATTATATGCTAACTATTTAGGATACATATAAAGCAATATAAAAATGATAAATACTATATACTTTTTTTTTTTTTTTTTTAGGTTTTTTGAGACAGGGTCTCACTTTGTGGTTCAGGCTGGTTCCTGAGCTCAGCCTCCAACTCACATCACAGCAATCCTCCTGCCTGTGCCTCCCAAGTGCTGGGATTACAGGCATGAGCCACCAGGCCCGGCACTGTGGTATGTGGTACTTGTTGCTGTTGGGTGTGAGTCTCCACGCCCAGTATGGTATGTGGTTACCGGGGATCGAACCCAGATCCTTGCGCTTGCAAGACAGGTGCCAGAACCACTGAGCTAACTCCCCAGCCCTATATACTTTTTTTTTTTTGAGACAGGGTCTTGCTTTTGTAGTTCAGGCTGGCTCTGAGCTCACTATGCAGCCCAGGCGAAACCTCAAACTCACAACAATCCTCCTGCCTCTGCCTCTTGAGGGCAGAGATTACAGACATGAGCCACAATGCCTGGCATTGTGCTATGTGGTCCTGATTGCTGATGAGCATGAGTTACCACACCCAGCATTGTTGTATATGGTTACCTGGGATTGAATTTAGGACCTGGCGTTTGCAAGGCAGGCACCATAATCACTGAGCTAAATTCCCAGCCCCTGTACTACATACTTTTAGTAGCACAAGCAAAATACTATTATAATAAATACTATTATGAAAGATTAGATATAGCAGATGTAAAAATATCATAGTAAAATATTTACAGTGTCTAGGCTACTAGTTGATTGTAATATTTTTTTGGTATGCATAGAAACCACTGTTATGTCTCTCTTTAAAAAAAAAAAAAAAGGTTTCATAATTGTTTCCTGAATTGGGAAGAGTTAAACTGAGTTAGAACTGAAAGCCATACATCTGCCCTGATATCAAAGAAGCACTGACTTTCTCCAAAGTTGTATAATTCTCCAATCTATGTTTCAGATTCCATTTTCAGCTTTTAAACCTTTCTCCTTGTTAATTTACCATGAAAGGCATGAATGCTTATTATTTCTTTTAGGGTTATTTCTAATGATGAGTTCTTTAAAATTAAATTTCTTATTTTAAGTTTTTAATATTCTCTGGAATTCACTGTAGTGGACATTGACTACCACCGTTCCCCAAAACACTGTGTGTTAATTGATAACATCAGAGAAGAAATCTGATATTCCTATACATGACACGCTCAACCTTGTGAACTTAATGGATCATTTCATTGTCAGAAAAAAAAAAGCTGGAACAGATGAGAGAAGGCAAAGGGAATTCTGGTTTTGTTCACTGTTTGCTTTTTCTTCTGTTTCTAGTTCATTTTGTTGAAATCAAATGCTTTGCCTTGTATCAGAAACCTGCTTCCCCGTGCTGTCCTAACAGAAAAAGAAGGCCTAGCAAAGCCACATCTCCACCAACCACAGTTTTTGTATCCCTACCACTAAAGAGTTACAGCATCCAGTCTTTTCCAAAGAGCTCTGTTTTCTTTGTTGAATCATATGCAATATATGAGAGAGAAAAAAGATGAAAAATTTTTCTTCCTGTTCTCAGAATAGACTCATTGTATGCATAGGTCTATAAATGGGGATTAGAATATGTGGGATTATTGAGATCTTTATTGAACACTTATATTTTTGTCTTTAACAAATTAAATTTTAAATGATCTAGAAACACAATTTATAAACTTCTGCATCAACTTTTTACATTATAAATCACATAGTGTTTCAGTTATTTCTCTCCAGAGTTTACAAATATAAAAACATATAATACAGTCTTTAGATCATTAGATAAAAGGACTATAAGAATATAGTAGCAAAAAGTTACCATCCCTTTTGGTAGTGCAAATAAGTGGAGAATAAGTAGGTATGGGCTGACTCACTTCCAGTTTCCAAGTCTGCTTTGTAGACATTACATGTACGTATCTGGAAGATCAATTCCTAAAAGCCAAATTAAATGACCTTTTCATCATGGGCACCACTAGCCCTTGTTCTGGCATTATATTTTTCCTCTCACTTGCTCATTCATTCTGCCAACATGTATGAACGTCTTAGGTTCCCCATTACTGGGACAACATGTCTAATGCCTACAACTTAAACAGGTTTATTTTGGCTCATGGTTAATTTCAGATGGCTTAGTCCATGGTTAGCCTGGCTCTAAGACAGTTGCAGAAGGAAGCAGAAAGAAGGGAGGGCCCGGGGATAACAATCTAGCCTTCAGGTCATGGGCCCAGTGACTCACCTCCACCCCTCCCCATGTTCTAATAGCACATTCAGCTATGAATCCATCAGTGGATTAAGCTGCTGATGATAAATGGCCTCTATGAGCCAATCACCTTCAAAAGCCCTGGCCCTGCACATGTGAGATACTTGGGGGACGATTTATTTCTGAATCACATTTAACCACTTACTATATTCTGAGCCTTGTGCAATAGGCTATACACTTAAAATAAGTGAGAGAATCTTGGACATGGTAATGCACCCCTCTAATCCCAACACTTAGGAGGCTGAGGCAGGAGAATCATAAGTTCAAGGCCAGCCTGACCTATATAGCAAGACCCTGTTTCAAAAAACAAATAAACAATGAGATAAAAAAAAAATCCTACCCCTGAGAAAGCATAAAATATAGTAAAGAGAATGACAAGAGCTAAGTACTATGAAATGTGTTGATACGGGGTATATTTAATTGCATACCCAAAACTATACCAAAGACTGTAGTAGGTGGTGGGGATACAATAAAGAACAATAACACTAAGATACAGTTTCTGACCTCATCAATTTAAATATAGAAATCATGGAGATAAATCTTAATCGAATGTAACAATGAATGTAAGTTGAATGCTGTATAATTTAGAACTCAACACTCTAAGTGATCCAAAACCCTACTCATACTCTGTAAGCCAAAGAAGAGGAGGAGGATATATTTAAGGTGGACAAGGGAGAAGAAGAGGAGGAAAAGTAGGAAGTGGCTGTATTTATTGCCTCATTTAGTTAAAAAATCAAAGGCTAATTGCAATGTGGTTTGGTGGAGGGGCTCAGGCAAGGTCACAGAGACTTGGTCCATCTCCTCTTAGCCTTATTTCCTTGCCTTTGAGTTTAATCTCATAGTCAAATTCTGTGTAGTGCAGTGTCTCACTCCTCCCAATAACTATTCTGTTTGACTTTCTCAGTGCAAAATGGAACCCGTACACATTTCTAAACTACTCCTGACCAGGAGAATGTAGTAGTTCAATTGATGAGGACTTAAGTCACATGTTCGTTAGAACTGGGGGTGGAGCCAATTCTAGGAAATCCAACGCAAGGGGGTCAGTCCTCCACAGAAATTAGCATGCTTACAAAAGAAGGGGGAGTGAATGTTGGTACCTAAATCCATTAGCCACTGTCTGCTCCAGTTTCTCGTGTCCTAATTTCTGGAGACAAATATAGCAATTAAGATTCCACTGAACAATTTCTATCCTTCATGTTTTCTTACAAAGGTTGCAAAGGGGATTTAACTTGTATAGACACACATCTAGATAGTCTTGTTTCTTCTTCCTCTCACTTGCAAGACCCCACAGATCCCACAGTAGTCCTGATGCCTCTCAGCCTAGCCAATTGTCTACGCCTTACTGAAATGCTCACTGACCCCACGTTCACGTCTCTGTGGCCCTTCCCTCATTTCTAACACTTCAACCCCCTTTTGCTAGGCCCACTTTTCTCTTTAGTACTTTCCTTTCCTAGTTTTCAGACTTGTTTCTCAAGTTTTCACTCCAATTATTTCACCAGCTTATATAATAAAGCTTAGAAAGTTGCTTAAAAGGTGGTGGTAGTGGTGGTGGGAGGGACTCAGAGGCAGAAAAGTGAACTGTTTGAATCTAAGGAGCTCATAAATGCACTTAGAATGTATTTGATTCCATCTCTGCTGTGCAATCATATCCCAGTGTATAATTTCAAAACATGATAAGGGTGTAGGGTGGGTAGGAAGCTGGGTGGTGGCAGGGACAGACTTTTTGATTAAAATGTGGAGGATGAATGGGAGTTAACTAAGTAAGCAGGATTGGTATG
>PVIR01025376.1:0-24937 GCA_004026965.1 Petromus typicus | reverse complement strand
AAGTTTAAAAAGGGATCATGAGGAAGGAGCACACTACAGTTGAGTTTTGTAAACTCCCACATACTCTCGGGAATCTGGAGAGGTAAACTGTAACCTACTCCTTCTTTCTGAGCAGGAGGCCCTGCTTAAACAAACCGAGGGTCAGGACACGCTTGCAACCTGCCTGACAGTGAAGATGTATCCAACCTACATGCTTGCCAGGAGAGATGCAGGCTTACAGCACATCTGTGCCCAAGTACAACCTTAGCTCATCATTGGCTAAGCTGGGAGCAACCCTTAGAAGACTGAGTTGAAAATACAAACTAGACTTAGCAACAAAAACCTAAACAGAGATATTATTTGGTGCGTACTAAGAGGAAACAAACTCCACAGATTGTTTCAGACAAATTACTATATAAACAAAGTAATAGCAACAGTTTGGGGGATTAGAATCAGAGTTTAAGAGGCATTGCTTGGATATACTTATTTGTTAAATCTCACCAAACTAGATATATAAAAGTATGTGGTTGGTACTGTATTTTTGAGAATTATCTCCAAAAAGTTACATTTTAAATTGATACTCCCAGTGTGCACATACTGATTTCAAACAAAGAATATAAATATTATGTATTGCAAACATGTACCCCCCCCAAAAGAAAGAAGGAACTCCAGATATGTAAAGACATCTCTGCCAAGAACTAGCAAGCTGTAAGTCGTTCAAGCTTTATGCTTCCCTAATTCAGCTGTATATTAGGAAACTGACTGAAGCGTTATGTGACTCACGTGGGCATGTCATATAGCACAGTTGGGCTAACATAGCTCCTTTGCCAATGACTGCCATGGAGATTTACATCCTGGCTGCGAAGAGGCAGGGCCCTTCTGAGTTAACTTCTGGCTGTAAGTCAGCTTGAGTTCTTTTCCCCTGAATTATGGCGTCCCTTACCAACCTGACCAGTTGCTAGTTAATCACAACCTAATCCTGTTATCCATTTGTTATCTCCAGCAAGATAAGCAGTGCCTTTCAGTCATGCCTGTGATATCTGCTATTGCTAGACACCTCACATTCTATCACGTGAGGCCTCCTTCTTCCTATGCTTGTAACCAATAAATACTGAATGTCTTTAATGCCTTTTGTCTTTGTTACGTAGAGCATCTTGGACCAGCCAAGACCCAGCTGTATCCTTAAGTCTTGTTTCTGTGTCTTTTTATTCTCTTTAACTTGCGTAATTTTGTCTTGCAGGAGATGGAAACCCACAAAAGAAACTGATGGAAAGGAGAGGGAAGAAAAGAGAAGGGGACGAAAAAAGGAATTAAAATAGGTCATGTCCATGTACCAATTACAAGGATGTAAATATTGTTGTGGTGGTTTGTATCTGAAATGTACCCCAAATCCATATGCAATCCTGGGTAGGGCTTTTGGGAATGACTAGATCATGGGTCTAATAGCCAGATTAGTCCACTGATTGGACTGATATAATTCTAAATGAATTTATTAAAAAAAGAAGTCCCACTCTGAGTGTGAGTGGGACCAACCAATAGGCTTCTGGCCTGAATGGAATAAAAAAGCAAAGGAAGCTCACTGCTGCTTTTTTCTGCCTTTCCAGCCTGGCAAGTTCTGTTTTTCTTCTATCACGCCCCTTTATTACATTGTCCTGCCTTGGAGCCAGATAACTATGGACTGGAAACCTCTTCAAACTGTGAGCTAAAGGCAACCTTTCCTCTTTAACTTGTGGGTATTGTGTATTTGTGCCACAAAAGAGGAACTAAGACAATTATGTACTACAAACATGTATTGATAAAAAATAAATAAGTAAAAGGGTAGTACTCTGCGAGGTAGAGGCAGGGGGAATGAAGTTTTGGGTTTAGCCTGCACTGAGTGATACTGTCTCAAAAGAAAAAACTTAGTGATACTGTCTCAAAAGAAAAAAAATTTTTAAAAAATTAAAAAGCTAGGGATGTAGCTCAGTATGAAGACGCTAGGTTCAAACTCAGAACTACAAGGATCACCAAAAAAAGTGAGCGTCTCTCATCCCTATATTTTACTCCTTAACCTAGTAATTTTTGGTGATTGTCCTTTCGGACTCTCTTCTGTATGTATATAATCACAAATATACAAAGTATACATTTTTTATATAAAATTATTTGCCAACCTCATTGTTTTTCAATGAATAAGATATGAACCTCTGCCCCATGAACATACTGGTATTTTATTTAAAGAGTGTCGAACGAAGTATTGAAGTGTGTGGTTGCAAAAATATATTTAATCAAAACCATCTTAGACTTTTAATTTGAGCAGCTTCCTTTGGAATTGCCATTTTACCTAGATCTGAAGGCTGAGGAGTTATAGGTGTGGGACAGGGCTCTCCAGAGAAAAACAGCCAATTGTACAGACCCATAGTTGTACCCCTGAGGACCTGTATCAGATATAACCTTCATGAAGGAAAGGGATGAGAGTGGCTGAGATGAGGGGGAAGAGTAGGAGCAGAGCTAAATGGAACCTCAGGAGTCTGTGTTCAAAACAGGTTGAAACTAAGCCATGGTAAAGTGCTATTTTATAGTACTTCAAACTCAGGGTACTCTACCCTAAGCTATACCCCTAGCCCCTTTTTATTTATTTTTTTTCAATTTTTTGAGACATGGTCTCACTAAGTTATCCAAGTGAGACTTGAACTTAAGATCCTTCTACCTAAGTCTTGAACTTATGATCCTTTTACCTAAGTCTCTTGTGTAGCTAACACTAACTCTAACCCTAAAGAAGTGTGCCACCACACTTGGCCACCACAGGTAGGGTATGTAACAGAAGCAGTGTGATCAGAGTGAGGCTGGCCCTCATCAGAGCAGGAGGAGGTACAGGAGACATCTGTGTTCCCAGCTAGACCACATCACCAGGACTAAGGTGCTGGCAGGGGAGATGGTGGACCATGTTACTGACACATCCACAGTACTTAAGAGTACAATTATATCACTTCTTGTGACACACTGCAATTCTGGGCAAGTTAAATGATCTAAATGAGTTTGCCTTTTTTAATGTATAAAATCAAAACACTTAACTGGATGACCCTACATGTACCTTCTGGGGTTGTAACTATTCCACTAATGATTCAAGAACAGAGTAGTTTGGGCCAGGGAGTTAGCTCAGTGGTTCCAGCACCTGTCTTGCAAGCGCAAGGACCCGGGTTCAATCCCCGGTAACCACATACCATACTGGGCGACTCAGGCCCAGCAGCAACCAGTACTACATACCACAGTGTCAGGCATGGTGGCTCACGCCTTTAATCCCAGCACTCAGGAGGCAGAGGCAGGAGGATTGCTGTGATATGAGTCTGAGGCTGAGCTCAGGGCCAGCCTGAACCACAAAGCGAGACCCTGTCTCAAAAAACCTAAAAAAAAAAAAAAAAAATAGAGTAGTTTCCTTGGGTTAGGCTGGCCTACATGATCTGGTTTTGAGTCCTTTCTACTTCCCATGAAGTATGAGTTCAAGATACTTGACAAGAAGCACCATTCTTAGGTCTCATTCCATTCTATCTATGACACTCCCTCAGCATTCTACTATACCAGCAAAACAGCACCAAACTAATTTCTTCAGTTAAAAATGAAACTCAAAGCAGAAGCCTAAAGAATCTCTCTAAACTTCTGAATAGGCAAATTATGATCCATGAAACACTACAACAAACTTACCTTAATTCGAGGCATAGTGACTGTGGGTGGCTTTGCTTCAGCCACAAAACTGTGAGATGGACCTTTTCCCACGAGGTAAGTTGTAAAAGGCATATACCTTGCACCCTTTGATCCAAACACAAAATCATCTCGCAAGGCATCTATCAGCACAATAACAGCTTTATTGAAGAGAGGCAGTGGCAGCTTGGTCCAGTTAGAACTGGCTCCTGAAAGTGTTCGAAAAAGGTAGTTTAAAATTTGTATTTTAGCTGGGGATTTAGCTCAGTGGTTCCGGCACCTGCCTTGCACACACAGGGTCCTGAACTCGATCCCCAGTAACTACATATCACAATGTCCAGCATGGTAACTTACACCCACCAGTAATCAGTACCATATACCACAGTGCCTGGCAAGGTGGCTCATGCCTGTAATCCCAGCACTCAGGAAGCAGAGGCAGGAGGATTTCTGTCTTTTGTGGCTTGCCTGGCATACAGTGACCTTGGGGCCAGCCTGAACTACAAAGCAAGACCCTGTCTCAAAAAAAAAAAAAAAAATTGCATTTTAAAGGCTGGGAATTTAGCTCAGTGGTTCTGGCATCTGCCTTGAAAGCACAAGGTCCAGAGTTTGATCTCCCAGTAACCACATACTATAATGCTGGGTGCGGTGGCTCACATCTGTAGTCCCACCACTCAGGAGGCAGAGGTAGGAAGGCTGCTGTGAGCTCAAGGCTGGGCTGGCCTAGCCTAGGCTACATAATGATCTTGGGGCCAGCCTGAACTAGAAAGCAATACCCTGTCTAAATAAAAAAATTAAAATTTAGTGTTTAAAATTTTAAACAGCATTCAAACACCTTCACAATCTAGCTTCTGGCTGCTTCCAAACCCAGCCATCTGTGTATGCCAACCTCAAAGAGGGCCTGCTTTTGATAAACATTGCTGGAGAACAAGTTAACAGAGAATAAGCATAGACAGTCCCCTCGTGAAACAACAAGGGCGCATCTATTCGAGATGGGTCCTAAAATAAGACATTTAGGGAACTTGACCTTAAAAGAGCCAAGAGTGAGGGGACGAGTGGGCTCATGAATTCTATTTGCGAACCCAATGCTGGTATGAAGTGGATCTGGCCCAGAGCCAGAGAACACAGACTGGCTTGTATTCCTCTGTAGGTGAGGACTAGGAAGGTTCTTCATCCAGACTGGCCTTCACCCTGGATGACAAGGGTCTTGGAGGAAAGAAATAGCAGAAAACGCGAGGGGTCAGCAGGATTATCTGTTGTGCCCTACTGGGGAAAATGAGTCCGTGGAATCGGAAGTGATCTAAACATCTATTCAGGAAGCAAGGATGGAGCCGCTGTAAGATTACAGAGGGAGAAGCGGAGCCTGGGTTTGGGGGAGCTAACTTTGTAGTAATCAAGGAGGAAGGATGAGAGCAGAGACGGTAGTGATAGTTGCCACAAATCTGTAGGACGTGAAGAAAGAGGCCAGTGGCAAGTTTTTAAGGATGAGAACCACGACGGAAGAGACCACGGTGTGCACCGGGGCGTAGACCGAGTACTTTGCGAGAAGTGGGACTGGGAGCGGAGACGCTGGGGAGAGGGGATCCGTACCGGCCAGGGGCTCTGGCGCCGGAGATTCTGCTTGATGCTCCGTCCTGGAAGAGGACCTAACGGAAACCGGGAAGAATCCGCGAAGGAAGACCGCGACCCCAACCACCTCGATTGCCAAGCAAATGGCGGCGAAAGCCCCAGAGCCCAGCCGCATTTCGTCTGTTCACCTGAATTCTGACCCAACCGCAACTGAAGATGCTGGGCCTGACTATGAATTCAGCCCTGAGACCTGAGCCTAGAGTCCAGGTAACAAAACTTCCAAGTAACAAAGCTTTCAATGGGAGGTCACCTCCGCCAGCGCGCCGGAAGTACGTGCTAAGTGGGCGACGCTGAACCCGCCTGGCAAGGATCTCCCAGGGCGCATACACTGGTTCCGCCCATCCCGAATCCCCAGCAAACTTTCCCCGCCCACCAGAGTCCGTGTTTGTGCCCCATCCCGGGCGAGGTCCAGCTCTGACAGTTATTAGCTGCTTGGGCTTCTTTTTCTTTTTCTGTGTTAGTACATGTTTGTAGTAATGTATATAGTCTTCACATTCTCTTTGTGGAGTTGGTGTATGTATATAACACATCTTAATTGCTTTTTTCACCCACTTTCCCTCCCCGTTCCTACCTTACCTTCCATCTCTTCTTAATTACCTTTATATTTGAGAAAGGCCTATCTGCCTACTTCCTATTATTTTTTAGTTCGCTCTTTATTTGTATTTTGGGTTTTATATAAGAGAAATACTGCAATACTTAACATTGTGCGTCTGATTTATTTCACTTAACATTATGGTCTCAAAGTGCATCTATTTTCTTACAAATGACTCAGGTTTACTGATGCCAGGAGAGTAAACCATTATGTGTAAATTCCACATTTTAAAAGCCATTCACCTTTTAATGGACATACAGTCGACTTCCAAGATTAGCTGTTATGAATTGTGCTGTGCTGCTATAAACACGAGTGTGTATGTAATATTATGTCTTTAACTGTTTTGAGAAGATACCTAGGAAGGAATAGCTGAATCAAATGGAGTTTCTAGTTTTAATTTTTTTGAAGATTTCATACTGATTACCATAGTGGTTTTACTAGTATATATTCACACCGACAACGTAGAAGGTCCCTTTTCCTGACACCTTCTCCAGCATTTGTTATTATTTAATTTTTTGATAATAGCCATTCTTTTCAGGATCAAGGGCAATTTCAGAGTTGTTTTAATTTGAATCTCTCTATTGGCCACTAATGTTGAACATTTTTTCATGCATTTATTGGCCATTTTTACTTCTTCTGTGAAGTATGCATTCATTTCATTTTCCATTTCTCAAGTCACATGTAATAAACATTGTAAATAATAATTGTTTATTATTATTATTTAAAAATAAATATTTTTACAAAAAAGTAAAAGGCCAAAATATGATGAAGGAACAAATTCTCCCATTAACACCAAAGACAGTGCTCTTTCTTTCTTTTTTTTTTTAAGACAGGGTCTCGTTTTGTAGTTGAAGCTGGCCCTGAGCTGAGCCTCAGACTCGCATCACAGCAATCCTCCTGCCTCTGACTCTCGAGTGCTGGGATTACAGGCATGAGCCACCACGCCCGGCACTGTGGTATGTGGTACTGGTTGCTGCTGGGCGTGAGTCTCCACACCCAGTATTGTATGTAGTTACCAGGGATCGAACCCGGGTCCTTGAGCTTGTAAGACAGGCACAGGAACCACTGAGCTAAATCCCCAGCCCAACAATCCTCTTAACATGTGCCTAATGAATGGGGTGGCAGTTTCATAAAGTTTGATAATGAAACAAAATAATGCAGTGAGTCTCATCAAAGCCAATACTCCTATACAACCTACATGTGAAATGAATGTTTATAATACTTCAAACAGTTTAAGCCTAAAGTTTTATCCCACATGTCTGTAGAGTCCTTTGTTAAGATTATTTAGTTTCATAACTATCAAAGAACAAATCATTGATTAAATTGTTGATTTAGGCTTCATTAAATAATATAGAACCCTAAATTAAATGGTCAAATATATGTACAGTTGTACTGACATCTATTATTTCTCTCATTACTACTCAAGTTGATTCTTAGTAAATAAACTGGCATTTGAGTTTTTAAATTGAGTTTTTTGTTTTTTGTTTTTTGTTTTTTTGTTTTTTTTTTTTGAGACAGGGTCTCGCTTTGCAGTTTAGGCTGGCCCTGAGCTCATTATGTAGCCTAGGAGAGCCTGGAACTCAGAGCAATCCTCCTGCCTCTGCCTCCCGAGTGCTGGGATTACAGGTATGAGCCACCTTGCCTGGCACTGTGGTATGTGGTACTGATTGCTGGTGGGCGTGAGTCTCCATGGCCTACATTGTTGTAGGTGGTTACTGGGAATCGGAGCCAGGCCCTTGTGCTTGCAAGACCGGGGCCAGAACCACTGAGCTAAATCCTAAGCCCCTAAATTAAGTTTTTTAGGGGCACACTTTAAATATATATAATGATCACATTCATCATAGAGAATTTGTACCTGTATATGATATATCTTGATTCTTCTTTTTTCTTATTCTCCTCCCCTCCCTT
Source organism: Petromus typicus (assembly GCA_004026965.1). Classification (NCBI taxonomy): domain Eukaryota; kingdom Metazoa; phylum Chordata; class Mammalia; order Rodentia; family Petromuridae; genus Petromus; species Petromus typicus. The sequence continues at coordinate 17,157 of PVIR01025376.1, read as the reverse complement.
CAGCCCTTCTTCCCTTCCTTACTTACAAAAGCCTTTACCATTTTACCCTTTGCTTATTTTATTTTTTCCCTTCCTTCTTTTACCCATCTTCCCTCTGTATTACCCCTTCCCATTTGAATATTTTCTTCTTACTTCACAGTATCTATTACACATTTTGGTCCTTATTTATACTTTGGATTTCTCACACTAGAGAAACAGTGTGAAATCTACACATTTGTGTCTGATTTATTTCACTTATGAGTATGGCTTCAGGTGCATCCATTTATCTATAAATGTCTCAGGTCTATCCTTCTATAGTTGAGTAGTACTCCACTATATTTTAAAAAAAAAACTCACATCCTCATCCATTCATTGATTTATGGGAATTTGGGCTGTTTCCAACCCTGAGCTATAACAAACTGTGCTGCTATAAACATGAGTGTGTCTATATCATTGTTATACTTTTAACTCTGATGGGAAGATACCAAGAAGAGGAATAGCTGGTCAAATGGAATCTCTAGTTTAGCTTGAGAAATTTCCACAGTAACTGCACCAATCTACAGTCCTATCAACCAACAATGTTGAAAAAGGTTCATTTTTCTTTGCAGCCCTGGTTATTGACCGAGAAGTTCAACAGTCACAAAGTGCACAATCTTATTGGCAAAACTGATATACAGTGTTTCTTAAGTCCCTATGCTTGAGTTAAGAGCAATGCATATTCTGATTTCACATTTTACTGGAATTTTACATATTGAGTTCATAATTTAAAATCTGCTGGTTTTCAACCCTCCAAACTATCTGAAGACCCAGTGTGCCAGACTAGAGATGCTTCTGTTTCTCTATTTCTTCTAAAAGAAACATTTCTTAAGTATTCACACCTTTCAGAAAGGCTTTTTGTTTTTTAAAGGTAGCCTCTTCTTTGGTATAGTTTGACAGTATCAGGCCTCTGAAAAAAGTGGAAGAGAATGAGAAAAAAGCTGAAACACAAGCTTCATCTGCTAAGTTTTACATTAACCATTACAAAGTAGACAGTATAAGAATGTGGCTTTTTTTCTCAAAAAGTCTGAGGCTTGGTGTGAAAAAGAGTAATTTTCCAAATCCACTTGCTCATTTTTTGACTGAGTCTTTTGTTTGGGGGATCTAACTTTTTGAGTTCTTTATATATTGTCAATATTAGTCCTCTCCCTGAGAAATAACTGGCAAAAAATTTTTCCCATTTTGCAGGTTGTCTTTTTACTCTACTAGTTGTTTATTTTACTGCACAGAAGTTTTTAACTTAATATGCCCCCTTTATTGATTCTTGGTACTAGATCCTGTGCTACAGGGCTTCTACTCACAAAATCCTTGTCTATGCCTATGACTTCAATAGCTTTCCTTATTTTGTCTTCCAGTAAGTAAAGTGCTTCTGTTTTAACATTTAGTTATTTGATCAATTTTCACTTTAGTTTAGATATGAGAGATAATTCTAGCATCAATCTTTTGCATGTAGATAGCCAGTTTTTCCGCATCCTTTATTTATTAAAGAGGGTATCTTTCCTCCAGTGTATTTTTTTGGTCCTTTAGACAAAAATAAAAAATTAAATGTGCTTGGGGTTGTTTCTGCATCCTCTATTCTAGTCCACTGAGCTTTGTGCCAGTTTTTATTCTAATACCATGCTATTTTTAGCATGCTAACTTTCCTGTATAACTTTAAATCCAGTCTTATAAGGTTTCCTGCTTTGTTCTTATTACTAAGATTATTTTTTTCTATCCTGGGTCTCTAGATTTATATGAATTTTAGGTTTGTTTTCTTCAGTTCTGTGAAGAATGTTGTTGGGATTGTATTAAATCCATGTATTAATTTTGGAAGTGTGGCCATTTTGACTATACTGGTTCTGTCTATCCAGAAACAAAGGATATCTTTCTATTTTCTGATGTTCTCTTTGATTTCCCTTTTCAGAGTACTATACTTTTCATTATAGATCTCTCTGATCTTGGCTAGGTTAGTTCCTAAGTATTTAATTTTTATAGATGCTATTGGGAATGATATTTTTCCCCATCTAGAGTACCAGATTGCTATTGATTTTTGTGCATCCTACAACATTGCTGAATTTCATTATTAAATCTAAAAGTATCTTGATGAATTTTTTTTTTCTGGTACTGAGGATTGAACTACCTTGCTTCCAAGGTAGGCACAGTACCACTTGAGCTAAATTCCAGCCCATTTTGGTGAATTTTTGATTTCCTCTTTTCTGATATGATTTGTTTATTTCTTTTACTTGAGTTATTGCCCTTACTAATTTTTGAATACTGTGCTGACCAGGAGTGGTAATAGTGGATATCCTTGTCTTGCTCCTGATTTTAGAGGAAAAGCTTTCAATTCTTCCCCATTTAATATGACAGTAGGTTTGTCATAAATGGCTTTTATCAGACTGAGATAGGGTCCTTCTTTCCTATTTTCTACAAGTTTTTTTTTAATCAAAAGGATGTTAGTCTTTTTCTAAAAAATTGACTATATTGGTACATTTTAAATATACATTATTTTCACATTCATCATTGAGAATTTGTATCTGTACATGATATATCATGCTATTTTTCCCATTCCCCTCAACTCCCTCCATCCTCTCCACCTTTATATACATAAGCTTTGTTTCTATTTTGTATTTTTACCTTCAAATATTTTCTTTCCCTTCTTTGCTTTCCCCTGCCCCCCCTAGTTCCTCTTCCCCTTTGAATATTTTCTTCCTATTGTACATCTGAACTTCATTTATACCTTCAGATTTTCACACTAGAGAAATGATATGGTATTTGCATAATTGTGTCCTATTTATTTCACTTATGCATATGGCCTCAATGTGTATCCATTTAGCTATAAATGTCTAATGGAATAATACTCCATTTTGTATTTAAAAAAACCCAACATCTTCTCTATCCAGTCTCCAGTTTATGTATGCCCTTTGTCTGAGGAACAGCTAGTAAAAATATTTTTCCCACATTGTAAATTGTCAGGATGTTAGTCTTATCAAAGGCCTTTTTTTGTGTCTACTGAGATGGTCATGTGATTTTTATTTATTTATTTTTTTTTTTTGTCCTTGTTTGATTCCTACATGTGGAGCTATTGCATTCCTAGGATGAATCCTACTTGGTCCTAAAGTATTATCTTTTTGATGATGTGTTGCATTCTGTGTGCCAGTATTTTGTTGAAGATTATTGCTTCTATGTTCATTAAAAATAATGGCCTACAGGGCCGAGGATATAACTCAGTGGTTCCGGCGCCTGTCTTGCAAGCACAAGGGCCCGGGTTCATCCCCAATATCCACATAACAATACTGGGCGTGGAGACTCACCCCAGCAGCAACCAGTACCACATACCACAGTGCCGGGCGTGGTGGCTCACGCCTGTAATCCTAGCACTCGGGAGGCAGAGGCAGGAGGATTGCTGTGATGTGAGTTTGAGGCTGAGCTCAGGACCAGCCTGAACCACAAAGCAAGACACTGTCTCAAAAAAAAATAAATAATGGTCTACAGTTTTCTTTTTAGTTGGGTCCTTGTCTAGTTTTGGAATCAGGTTAATTCTAGCTCCTTCAATGACACTAAGAATATTTCTTCCCTTTCAATTTCATTAAACAGCTTGAGGATTATTAATGTTACATATTATCTGAAGTTGCTGTAGAATTCGATAGTGAATCCACCTGGACTTGGCTTTTTCTTAGTTGGTAGATTTCTTTTTTGTTATCATTGCCTGTTATTGAATTATTCAGTTTTTAAATCTTTGTTCTGTTTTTGGTAATACATATGTATGCAACAATATATCCATTTCTTTTGAGTTCTCCAATTTTTTGGTGTAGTAGTTTGTGATGTAGTTGTTAATGATCTTTTATTGTCCTTTGTGATTTTGCCTTTTTCGTTTCTAATTAGATTTTTTTTTTTTAAGGTTTTTTGAGACAGGGTCTCACTTTGTAGTTTAGGCTGGCCCTGAGCTCAGCCTCAAACTCACATCACAGCAATCCTCCTGCCTCTGCCTCCCGAGTGCTGGGATTACAGGCATGAGCCACCATGCCCGGCACTGTGGTATGTGGTACTGGTTGCTGTTGGGCGTGAGTCTCCACACCCAGTATTGTATGTGGTTACCGAGGAATCGAACCCAGGTCCTTGTGCTTGCAAGACAGGCGCCAAGAACCACTGAGCTAACTCCCCGGCCCCATTTCTAATTAAATTAATATAGATATTTTCTCTCTTTTTATTAGATATGCTAAGGATTTTTCTATTTTGTTTATTCCTTTGAAGAACTGATTCTTTCATTCATTGATTTCAAGCTGGAGTAGCTATCCTGTTTTTAGACAAAGTGGATTTTAAGCCAAAAGTGATCAAAAAGGAAAAGGTCATTATGTATTAGAGAAGTAAACAAGTCAACAGGAAGACATAAAAGTATAAATATATATGCACTGGTTCACTCAACTTCATAGAGCAACACTACTGGACATAAAAGTTCAGATAAATATTCATATGCAGTTGTCTATAATGAATACCATTCACAATATCTTCAAGAAAAATTAAATACTTGGGAATTAAATACCAATAAATGACAGAGCTCTACAATGACAACTGTAATAGTCTAAAAAAAGAGATTAAGGATGGCATTAGAAAATGGAAAGATGGGGCTGGGATTTAGCCCACTGGTTCCGACACTTGCATTGCAAGCGCAAGGTCCCTCATTTGATCCTCAGTAACCACATACAACAATGCCGGGTGTGGTGACTCATACCCACTCACCAGCAATCACATACCACAGTGCCAGGTACGGTGGCTCATGCCTGTAATCCCAGGACTCGGGAGGCAAAGGCAGGAGGATTGCTGTGATTTGAGGTTCACCTAGGCTATATAATGAGTTCAGGGCCAGCCTGAACTACAAAGCAAGACCCTGCCACCCACCCCCCAAAAAAAAGAAAATGGAAAGACAGTCCACTCATGCATAGGTAGAAGTAATAGTGTTAAAATGGTCATATGACCAAAACTGATAGATAGATTTAATGCATTTCCAATCAAAATACCACCTCATTCCTCACAGAACTAGAAAAAACATTTTTAAAATTAATATGGAACCAGAAGAGGCCCATGATAAGAAAAACTCCCTGGGCAAAAGAACAAAGCATCACAATTTCAGATTTCAAGTCATTTTACAAAGCAATGGTAAAAAACAGTATAGCACTGGCACAAAAACAGACATGAGGATCAATGGAATGGAATAGAAAATACAAAACAACCCCAAGCATCTTAAGTCATTCAATCTTTGCCAACGGTGGGGGGGACATATACTGGAGGAAAGAGAGCCTCTTTAAGAAATCATGCTGGGTGGGGCAGGGATTTAGTTCAGTGATTCTGGTGCCTGTCTTGCAAGCGCAAGGACCCAGGTTTGAACCCTGGTTAACCACATACAATACTGGGCGTGGAGACTCAAGCCCAGCAGCAACCAGTACCACATACCACAGTGCCGGGCGTGGTGGCTCACGCCTGTCATCCCAGCACTCGGGAGGTAGAGGCAAGAGAACTGCTGTGATGTGAGTTTGAGGCTTAGCTCAGGGCCAGACTGAACTACAAAGCAAGACCCTGTGTCAAAAAAAAAAAAGAGTTCAGTTGGCAAGTGAGTCCCCTCAGGCTCAGTAACAGTCAATGAGGCTTTGAGGTCATCTTGAAAACCTCATCCTTATTATCCAAAGGGCAAGGGAGGGGAACCGCAACCTTAGTAATAGTAGACACATTTGATTGTATCTTAAGGGTTTGAGATATCTATTATATATATATATATATATATATATATATATATGTATACATTACAAGTATATTTTATTTGTGTATATATATGCACATTATATATACATATATATACATATACACATACATATACATATACATATACATAATATATATATTTTTTTGAGGGTCAGAACTGGGGATTGAAGACAGTGGCAACACTGAGCTACACACCCTCATCCTTTTAGTGTCTTTTTTTTGTGTGGTTTATATTTACTTTTTTTTTTTTGAGACAGGGTCTTGCTTTGTACACTGTGCCACTATGCGGTACTGATTGCTGCTGAGCATGAGTCTCCACGCCCCATATTTATGTGGTTTCCAGGGAATCGAACCTGGGCCCTTGTGCTTGCAAGATAGGCGCTGGAATCACTGAGCTAAATCCGTGGCCCTATATTTACATTTTGAACACAAGTAAGGATTATCTCTTAATGCAAAGAAATTCTGAACACAAGGTAGATCTGATCATTTTTACCTCCCTCTTATAGTGCAATTTTAGCTGTGAAATAAGTATCATAGTCAGTACTTTCCTCTACATTCCACTTGGCCTCTAGGGGGTAGGCAGGTCATGCTTGGCTGCAAAAAAAATATTAAATAGTTCTTTCTCAATATATGTTTGAAGACGCAAGCATTGCTAAAAAATTAAACTAATAATCAAGACACTTAGAAAACTGCTTTCCAATTCTTTGAAAAAGAGTGAGGGAAAAAAATAAAAGAGGAAATTGGAAGTGGCTGGAGTACTTCTGAGCCTGCAAAAGACATTACCTCAGATAAAGGCAAGTAACAGCTCAAAAAACATCTTGTCCTAGGCCCTAAGCAAAGAAGTCCCCAAGAGATTTATGCTATCTACCTAATCACCTAGGCAACCTTCCTTAGCAGCAAGACAAGGCTAATTGACTGTAAAATTTCTATGTCTTTATATCTGTAATATAAAAACTCACAAGTTAAATAAAACCTGTACTCATCACTTAGAAACCACAATTTATACCTTTGTGATAGTACTTCCCTCCCCTACACACGTAATGATGAGAACTAGGCCTAGAAGAGGAGAAACAGGAGATTGAGATTCTCCCTTGAACTGAATGTGTCTTGGTCCCTCACATGTTGTGCTTTAGGAAATGTCTCCTTCTGGCATCACTTTGAAAGAGGTTCTTTTCACAAGGTTTCAGTTTTAGTTTCCTGTACTTGGGAGACTATGCCCATAACACTAAAGTGGGGACATCACTTTCATATGCATTTTTTTAGAGAGGCAAAATTCTGATGTTTCATCCAATCTAGTGATGGGGTATGTGATCTTTACCAAAGGGCTACCCACTCTCTGTTGTTAGCAAGTGCTCAATTTCTGTGTGTTCAACTTAAAAGTTCTTAGTTGTTGGATAGAAGAGAAAGGTTGAGACATTGAGGGTTCCTCCCTCTCTAATCTTTAGCACATACATGCCTCCAAAAAAGAAAGTACAGGGGGCCGGGGAGTTAGCTCAGTGGTTCCGGCGCCTGTCTCGCAAGCGCAAGGACCCGGGTTCGATTCCCCGGTAACCACATAACAATACTGGGTGTGGAGACCCACACCCAGCAGCAACCAGTACCACATACCACAGTGCCGGGCGTGGTGGCTCATGCCTGTAATTCCAGCACTGAGGAGGCAGAGGCAGGAGGATTGTGATGTGAGTTTGAGGCTGAGCTCAGGGCCAGCCTGAACCACAAAGCGAGACCCTGTCTCCAAAAAAACCTAAAAAAAAAAAAAAAAAAGAAAGTACAAAGCACAGGAAGGAAAAAATGAGATCAGAAAAAAGAAATCTTTTCTTCTCATATTGATGGTGAGTTATTGAGACAATCTGCCCATGAATTGTCAACCTAAGCCTGGAAATGTGAGAATGGGAAATCTCAAGAGCTAATATTACCTCCTCACCTGTGGAAGGAGGCTCGACATTCCCCTCTAGAGTTTAGAAGGGGGATGAGGCCAGACTATTCCAGTGAAACCTGTCCACCATGTCTTAAGAACAACTGCTGGCCTATTATCTTTTAACGGGCAGTTCAGGTCCCCTGATTTATTAATATACATGTAAAATTTCCTAAATATAAAATAGATTTCATTAAAAATCCTTCAATAGCATTTCATAAATTCACATTTTGATTAGTGTCAAAATCCACTATGGCATGCTCTAAAATGACTTTTCCCTAGTGGTGCTCTTTAAGATAACAAATCACAACAATCAAAACAAGTCAAGTCAAACAGGTCAAACAAGGAATACCAATAAACTCAGCAACTAGTAAGTCCAAATGCAGCATATACTTAAAAGAAAAAGACCTTCCCTGCAACCAGGTGAGTGAGAGGAGCTGGCTTTCCTGCTCTTGTATGCTACTGGCTCTTTCTGAGTTCTCTTATTCTTCTTGATAAATTCTTTTGGTAATTTTGTTATCTGGCACTTTTCTCAGGAATAGTTTCTCTCTTCCTCCTTTGTCTTTCTGATTGCTCTAATTGCAGAATCTACCTGCAGAGGCAGAAACTATCATTAGTAACTTTTCCTATTAATTTATTTAATAAAGCTTAAACATATCCTATTTTATTCTTTTTCCTACTTATGAGCACATCCCCCCAAATGGAAACTGACAATTTCCAAACAAGATATTGGAAATGCACATGGGGACAAAGGCTGTGGGCACACCTGATGCATGACCTGCTATTCTTTCAGCTTGTTCGTTAGAACATTGATTCCTTCCATCTACGGAATACACTACACTAAAATCTCGGAACAGTTTTGTGACTGAGAACAAATGTCTTTAAAGATGGGAAGGGTTACCATTTTAACTTATTGTAAGAAATTTTAATGTAAATTTGAGACATAACTTTCGTGCTTCATAATGCATTTGTTAAAAAAAAAAAAAAAAAAAAGACGTGGTTCTACAGCCGCGACTATATTGGAACTAAAAAACTAAAAACTAGATTATCAGTGTTCATCCATATCCGAATTTCCGGGTTGCTTCTACAAAGCCTTAGACTAGGATTTCCTGGAAGCAGATCTGCATCCCTCTGACAGGTGGACACAACCTAACCCACAGCTGCAGCTAGAGCCTGCCATCCCACGCGAAGCCCTTCCTCCCCGCAGCCAGCTCAGACACTTGTCAATGGGCGGAATCCGTTCCCCAGAGATCGCCACCTGGGCCTCGGAATCAGCTCTTCAGGGCCGTTTCTGCGCCTGCGCCGCCCCGCCCTCCCGGCGTCTTCCGCCCGGAAATTCCGGCTCTTTCGCGTCTCCCAACCTCCTTCCAAACCGTGAGGATGGTTTCTGGGTCCGTGAAGGTTGGTTAGTATTTGGCACGCGATCCCTGGCCTCGGCTGATCCTGCGACCTAAAACCTGGGTGGATTGCTGGCAGGGATCCGACATGCAGGTGCGAGCCGCAGGCTGGGCGCTCAAAGAGGCGACTTTGGGTGGGTTCCAGGTGCTGGGCATGGGAGGGTGCCTGCGGCTGGACTTTCATCATTGCTTTGTTAATGTCAGTGCTGCCAGAAGGCCTGTGGGTGCCTGAGAGATTGTGTTTTCGTTCCTGCCCTTTCACTGAAGGATCTATTAACCTGAGGGACATTCATTGTACCCATCTGCTACATAAGCATAGTAGCTAACATAGTGACCAACTAGTCGTGGTTAAATGCTGTCAGATTGCCAGAGAAATTGTGAAGAGTCTGCCCACGGAGTCTTGTTACGTAGCACCTGTATTTGTGCTGTCTCCTTAGCAAGTGACTTCTCGTTCCCTCCTACATCGAGATGCAGCCTGCTAACATTCCTGGTGTGAATTTATGGAAGTTTATATACGAGCTAGTTTCCGGGGACGCTTGTACACAGGAAATTGGGGTATTGGGTGATATTCCTGTGCAGCAAAGCTTGAAAGAGGGCATACTATGAATAGGAATCCTACCTAGAAGAATACTCCTTCTGTCTTGAACCATCGCTAGTACTTCATAACCGAGGCAAAAGAGTCCCAGAAAAGAGACGATCCTAGCTTTGCAAGGCCCAAGCAGTTACTGGTCCTGCTGACCAGAGTGCGCAAGATTTGGGGGATAGTACTTCATTTGAAGCTGTCAACCAGTAAGTGCGGTTGGAAGAGTTGAACCAACTATCAGATGGGAGTAGTGAGCTGGATTGAAGGAAATTCCAGGTTTACTGATTGGAGGTCGCATGAGAGTTAGGGTTGGAAGCTTACCCTGTCACACCTGAAAGGCTCTGTCTGCAGGGCTCTCTAACCTTACTCCAGTTCTTTCAGTCTCTGCCCACCTTTGTTCTTCCCAGAATATGAGCTCTCAAAGCTAATCTGTCACCAACTTTGACCTTGAGATGTGTTGATGGCCTCTTTAGCCTGGTTCTTCAGGAAGGATTTCCCAGGACCCTTCTGCCTCGTATGAAGGATTAAAAAAAAAAAAAATGGTTTTGAGGTGATGAGTCTTGCTCAGGGTAATGTGATATTAGCTATCTTGATTTTTTAAGCTAGTATTATTCATTTTGCCACAATTTAGTCAAAACAGATATTTATTCACTTTTGAGATTATTTTGCAAAACTGAGGTCAATGCAACAGAAACGTTGGTTTAAAATATCTTACTCTAAGCATACCTATCTTTTATATCTCTAGCACTTTCTGTTATGTGACCTAAGGTGTTACTAACATGTAGTTTTCTACTTAATGGTTTTTGGTCTGTTGTTGATAATCTTAAATTCTCCAACAAAATAGATTTTTTACATTACCTAAAAATGGTAAAATTAGATTATGTGGAAATTTTCTTCCATTTTTCCAGATTAATGATATTCCAGTAAAGTCTATATATATTCCAAAATCTAAATATTCTGAAGCCCCTCTGGCCAAAAACATTTTAGAGAATGTGTACTTGACTGGTAGCAGACTTGTTTTTTTTAAAGTAAACATGCTAGTCATAGTGGTACATGCCTATAATTACAACATTTGAGAGGCCAAGACAAGAGGATCACCATTAGTATGAGGCCAGGCTGGGCTAACTTGGTGAGTTCAAGGCCAGCCCGAACCACATAGCAAGATCTTGTCTTGAAAAAAATATAAAACCCCAAAGTAGACATTTTATGATGCAGAAAAACTTAAGACACAATCTGTTGATGTGAATGTATTTACTTTTTAGTGTTCCATATGACCTCTAGTGAATTATGTGCACCAGCAACCTAATTGAAGTCCAGAAAGTTTTGTAATGAAATTTCATTAATTGTATATATGGCCATGCAGTTCATTAAATTGAATTTTAAGACTCTCTTTTGTACATAATTTTGTTGAAAAACAATTAACAATGAGTGTTTACAAACCAATCAACATATACTGGGAAGAGTACTCAGCCTTCTTATTTGTTTGAAGTTTTGTGGATTCTTATTTGCTGGTGGGTCCAGCTGGGCATTTTACTAGCATTGCTTGTATCATAAACAGGGGCTTAGTCATCTGATGCCATGGCTGAGGCTTGTTGTTTTAAGATAGCTTCACTCACCAGGTCAAGGATTTGTGCTAGCTCTTTGCTAGGCCTTGTCTCCAGTAGGACAGCTCCAATTTTCTTCACAGTATGACTGTTCAAGAAAGCTAGCACCAGTGGGCAAGTGTTTCTTAAATCTGTGCTGGCACTGTATATACTGTTGCTTTGGTAAAGACAAGTCAAAATACAGAGTCCAAGCCATTGTCCAAGAGTACTTTATTAGTGTTTGCACACAGGGAAATACATTGGGAACCATTACTAGAATAATATGCCACAAAAATATATATTATATACATTTATTGTAGACAGCTAAGTTAATTAGATATAAGCAGTTAAACAGGACCAGCCCTTGTAGAGTCAATAGAAAAGACAAGACACATTCACTAAAGGTCAGCATTATTAAAAAAAAAAAAAAAAAAGTACCACCCTTACATACTTCCCCTAGAAAAAAAAAATAACAGTAGTTGCTGTTCTGAATAGCTATCAATCACCTTGGGCAGGACCAAAACCTCCCTAGCTCGTTCCTTTTGGTGAAATCCTTGTTCATTCTATATACACTAGCTATATGACTATCTTCCCCATTTGATCATCATTTAACCAATATTACCTATGTGATTATACTTGTAATATTATTAGTCGATCATAGTTTTTTTTCCACCTTGTGGTTCCCATTGGCTCAATATTACCTAAGCAGCAGTATTCATAATCTTATTAGTTGTAGTTTTGTCCCACCTTAATCCCACCTCATCTAATCACTTTGCTCAATAAAACACCTTTGCAAAGTAGGGTGGGCAGGCAACCCACTTTCTAGTCCCCCTCCCTGTTGTCTCTCCTAGACAGAAGCTATCTTTATAAATTTTCCCTACTCTAAACCTCCATTGTTCCTAGAATTTATTGTTCAATTTTAGGAAGCATGAGTTTTTGTTTTCAATACCTAGCAGATTGGGAGTTATAATACTTTCCTCCTCTGGATTTCTTGGTGCCTTCAATTACATTTTCTATGTGCAATTATGGGTGAAAACAGGTGGATTCCAACATTTGTGTTTTCCATGACATGTGAGTGTACAAAGGTAAGAAATACAGTGGAAACACTCATGTGGAGTCCTCAGATACAGCTCTGTGTTAATAGGAAAATAGTTTATGCATTCCAAGTGTATTTTGATGGCAGAAATTTTAGCAGAAACACAATGTTTTCTCCCTTTTGTTTAAATTATTTAATTTTTTTCTTTGAGGAATGTTAATTGTTGATCAGTTTTTGGGTAATTACTGTTTATTTAACCCAAAAATGAATTTTGTTTCTAATCTCTACCACCTAATGGGCTTATGGTTGTATCTTTAATAAGGACTTTGACACCCTTACTTGTGACCTAAAGGGCTCTTCTTCAACAGGAATTTTATTTTCTCCTTTTTTCTTCTTTTCCAGCACATGTATAGTGTTTTGAACAGGAGAATTTAGGACACAGCCACATGCATTCTCTTATGACTTCATTCCGTTCACCTCTAGTCGCAGCTATGCTTCCAGAGTCTTCTGTGCATTTCCAAGAGAAACAAAAATGGAATAAATCTCTGGTGAGTTATTTATTTTTCATTTTGTTTTAGTTTACATTTAATGAACTTTATGGGGTTCAGGAATTAAGGTGGAAAAGTAGAAAAGTAAGATTGAGCATTGGGGAAATATACATGAATAAAGTTAGTATATAGATTTAGCATATTTTAGGATTTTAGAATCATCTCAGTTGAGTGCAAATTTGTCTCTGGTCTATATGAGGTCATGGCGAAAGTCAGTCACTCTTATTAGATGATTCACAGAATCCTGAGGGTAAGCTGCTGGGCTTTTATGGAATTGAGAGACTTGTTAGTACTGGAGCACTTTCCACACTAGTTGTATTTAACCATATAAAGGAGGCTTTCCTGAATTAGTATGGTCCCAGACAGCTTTTTAGCCAGCCTGGATAATCAAGTCATCCTTCAGTCCTAGAATAACTATTCACATTTTCTTCACCTGTAAGGTATGTAGCAGACTATGCTAAGTTGTATTTTCTGGTAGAGTACTGTGGTACTTTGGCCTACTCAATAAATTCTCAGTTCATTTCTTCAGAAGACACCTCCTTTTGCATAAAGAGCCTTAATTTTTATTTATTTATTTATTTATTTATTTTTTTAAGTTTTTGAGACAGGGTCTCGCTATGTAGTTCAGGCTGGCCTTGAACTCACTATGTAGCCCAGGCTAGCCTTGAACTTGAGGCAGTCCTCCTGCCTCTACCTCCCAAGTGCTGGGATTATAAATGTATGTCACTATGCCCAGCTCAAAAAGTCTTAATTTTATTCACCTTACCTGCTTTTTTATTTTATTTATTTATTTTTTTTAGTGTCTGTGTATAATACATAATATTTACATTTACTGTGGGGAGTTGATATATGTGCACAATACATTTTAACCCCCTTTTTATCCTCTTTCCTCCCTCCCCTTACCTGATTTTTTTTTTTTTTACTTATGTTTTTGGTATTCAAGAAATAATTACCAAATCCAATACCAGAAGTTTTTTCTTAATTGAATGTTTTAAATATATGTAGTATGTATCACAACATAGAAGATAATTATTTCCTTGTACAAATTGATATTCTTTCTGAACTTAAATACTCCATGTTTCAAATTGAAATGTTGTCTTTTATCTCTAATACCTTTAACAGTGTTGGATCTATGCCAGCTTCTGCTGTTTCAGCAGGTAGGACCAACTGTCCTCCAAGTGAAAATTATTTCACCTCATAGTTGGTCTACTCTAACTCATTTCTTCTTGTCCTTTCAAGATTGAATCTAATGCAAATTTTATTGGCCTCTCATTATTTGTACAGTGTGTTTTAAAAAATGGATGATGTTCACTTTCACATGCACATCGGCAATTCTTTTGTATTTAGGAGGGAAATAGAAGTATACCTATGAACATAGTCTGTAATTTGCTAACAGCAGTGAGCATATGAGCTACTTACTATTGGAAGTATATTGAGCACTTAAATCAGAAATGTTCTGTAGGGCCGGGGATTTGGCTCAGTGGTTCCAGCACCTGTCTTGCAAGCGCAAGGACCCAGGTTCGATCCTTGCTAGCTACATACCATATTGGGTGTGGAGACTCACGTCCAGCAGCAACCAGTACCACATACCACAGTGCCGGGCGTGTTGGCTCACGCTTATAATCCCAGCACTCGGGAGGCAGAGGCAGGAGGATTGCTGTGATGTGAGTTGGAGGCTGAGTTTAGGGCCAGCCTGAACTACAAAGCAAGACCCTGTCTCAAAAAAAAAAAAAAAGGAAACATTCTATAATCAGGCTGTCAAATACTTTCACTGCCTTTTTCTTTGAAATATATTTCATATATTGAATAAATGAATACTAAAGAATTAAAGTTCATTTTTTAAAGAGAAAAATGTTCATTTACTAAATATTTACAGTGATTTGAGTTCAAAAGCTGTTATTTTCATATGATTCCATCAGTCTATATACTGTGTATGATAGGTCAAGGGAACGTTTAACCACTTCTACTTCTCCACCCCTGTCCTTTTCCCATTGAAAGTGAATATTAACCAAATCCTCCACAGTCTCTTCATCCATCCAAACGTATTCCATTCCAATTAGGAGCACTGTCCTCTTAGATATTCCTAAAAGTAGCTGATACTTTTGCAAGCATCTGTCTATGTACAGAGAAACAACAATTCAGTGGCAGCTTTGATTTATGTAAAGCAAGTAGTTCTTCATTTTCAAAATCCCATCAGCAACTCCAGCATCCACAAACGTGGTGACAGCATTTGGGGACTGTTTGTGATACTCTACAGTTTTCCACCTCCCCCTCTGTATTCCAGGACTTGCTAAAACTCATTGCTAGTTTGTCTCTCATCTGATCTTCCAGAAATCTATGAGGAATTTCAGTAACATTGATGTTCACTTGAGAGACTGCTACGTGAACCTGGAATCAGACTCCTGTGTTCAGGGGAACTGGCCGGGCTGTAACCTTCACATTCGCGTTCTTCATCTGCATTTCATGCTTTCCTATTTTTAGCACATTTTGTGCAACTTCCTCCTTTTCAAAGGTAATAAGTGCTTGTTGTTTCCATAGCTCATGAAATACTTGTGAGCTCACTTGAAATAAACAGGAGGTATTTAAAAACTGGCTATCCTCAGGATTCTCAAATGATGTGAATTTCATTTGTGTCTCAGGAATATCTTCTTTAATCTGGAAGTCTTTGGTGGGCTCTTGTAACTTAGCTTCAAGCTTCTGGATCTTTTCCTGCAGCTAGATATTTTATTTTCTAATTTCATTTTGTTCATCATTCACAGATTCTTCACCGAACTATTGTTAAGTACATCATTTTTGTTGTCTTTGTCAAGTTCCATTATTCTGTGTGATCGCCAGCCCCGAGCTGTGCTGGGAACCTTCACTACCTTTTTCTATAATCACAGCTCAGGGCTTCTCCCTGGAAAAGGTATCTTTTGTACTTCTTTTATTGTGCTAGGTGTTCTTTGTGATTTCATGAGTAGATTCTTATGAAATCTTGTTTCCAAGACATATTCTTTTGGAAGATCTAAACATTTTTGGCTTTTCAGTGAAGCACAACCTAATATGACAGAAAAGTGTGTTTTTCTATTTTCTTTCTGTGATTTATGTTGCATTTGTGTCTAAATTGACTAAACACATGGTTACAGAAATATGTGTGCTCTATGTCATCATAGCAGACAGTGTGCTCTCTGGTAGAGAGTTCATATCCTGTCTTTATCTTGGCAACATAGACATTTCCAAATCTGTGGGAAACTTCAAGATGGTATTTTTAGTGATTAACAAATGAATCTGGACAGGATGTTTCTGCTGTACTTTTTTCTTTCTCCCATCATGCAGAGTATAGAACAAACTCCTTTCTATGTATGCATGCACATGCATAAATAGACACAAACACACACACACACACTCTACTCACACAATGATATCTTTGAGCCTGAGCCTGAGATTTTGTGTTCTCAAGATCCCAGGGCTCATGACATGAGTGAAGAGAAACGTGCCATTACAGGGGTTGGTGTCATTTGAGGACGTGGCTGTGGACTTCAGCTGGGAAGAGTGGCAGGACCTGGACGATGCTCAGAGGACCCTATATAGGGATGTGATGTTGGAGACCTATAGCAGCCTGATGTCCTTGGGTGAGTAAAAATCATAGTAACTCCCAGGAGAAAGAGCTTTCTTTTCAGTGTATAGAATAGATAAATGGCTTCATGGCTTTTAGGTTAGAAGTTTAGCCCATGAAGGAAACATCACTGCTCTTTAATAAAAGATTCATAATGACCTCTTCATGGCACAATATGAAGCCATACTGTTAGCTTTCTTCAAAGGCTATGAAATAGCAGTGTGCCAGAAGTCCTGCTTTATTTCCCACTTACAGGTCACTGCAATCTCAAACCTGAGGTGATCATTAAACTGGAACAAGGAGCACACCCATGGATGGGAGAAGACCCCCCAAGTGAGACTCTTCCAGGTCAGTCACATCCTGGGAAAGAGGCCAAGAGGAGCAGAGTCCAGCAATGGGTCTGTGCTGGGCTGTTCATGGAGTATTTCTCCAGCTTCCACAGTGGGGCTCAGGGTTAGATGACTGTGTACTGTCTCTGTGGAGCTTCTCAGGCCTAGCTCTACCTACTCCTACTTTTCTTAGACTTTCTACAACTCCAGCCACTCTCTGAATCTTTTTTTTTTTTTAGGTTTTTTGAGACAGGGTTTCGCTTTGTGGTTCAGGCTGGCCCTGAGCTCAGCCTCAAACTCACATCACAGCAATCCTCCTGCCTCTGCCTCCCGAGTGCTGGGATTACAGGCGTGAGCCACCACGCCCGGCACTGTGGTATGTGGTACTGGTTGCTGCTGGGCATGAGTCTCCACGCCCAGTAT